>SDVV010032318.1:0-11441 GCA_016164225.1 Gammarus roeselii
TATATATGTATATATATATACAGAAACAAATAGGTAAAATGTTAATTGTTTTTATACGCACATAGATTTCAAGATTATGTATTACTTTTGTCGAAAATAGTTTTAGCATTTGTATGATTTTTTATAATGCCAATTTTTGTTTATATAGTCTATTGCAGAATAGGTGACAATAAAAATAAAGTGAATGGGATCAGAACAAACAGAATCTTAATCGAACACCCATTGACTCCATCCAGCAGCCGGACTCTAACCCGTCTGTTCACGTGCTCTTGACCGTCTGTGCTGGACAGCAGTCTATGAAATTGTATTTATACGTAAACATACTGGACATATTAATATAGTACCTGCCATGGAAAAATCATTTCCCGCGTACGAAATGAGACTATTTAGCGTTTACGTTAACTGGTATTTAGAATCATATTATTTCCTTGCTCTTTATTGTTGTTGAGTCGTCAATGGACGAGCACATGCCAGGCTTCAGCACCAGCGGGCATCATTTTCGAAGCCAGACTTGGCAGACGTAACTTTTGATCCCTCCTTTGGAGTGGTGAAGCAAGAACGCGGAGGGAGTTTGCGGGAACTTAGGCCAAAATCTGCCCAGTTTGTGTCTGGCTTCCGTCCAAGTTCTGCTCTTGGGGTGGATTATGGCTATACCTTACTGAGCGAAATGGGTGCATATATTTCTCGAATCTGATTCAAAGTGAGTTAAGTGCATGCAGGGTTCTTCTAGGAATACTGTCAGCGAATTCCATTGAAGTTTTTCCACTCTGTATCTCAAAATTATTATACTAAATACATTCATTTTTGTATTGTCATTGAACGCGATTTTTAGCTTTACCAATTTGAAGTAAAATCGTTCAGATGAAACTAACCAAATGGATTTTACTAACAAGGCACAGTGGAATCGAATTAATCACGAATACTTCATGAAAACCGTACATAAGTCACATCTCCGTGTTTTACTGTACTCTGACAAGATTTTATTTACTATTACGTTTATCAGAACTGTTCTTCAATT
Source organism: Gammarus roeselii (assembly GCA_016164225.1). Lineage (NCBI taxonomy): Eukaryota > Metazoa > Arthropoda > Malacostraca > Amphipoda > Gammaridae > Gammarus > Gammarus roeselii. Next base: position 1,019 of record SDVV010032318.1, read on the forward strand.
GTTAAATGTTACATAAATAGCTACTTTTTATCCTATGTGCAGCGGTGTCGTGTCAGACAAAAAATGCAACAATTATCGGGGTCAAAAATGTCGTTACCACCAAAGGGATCGAAGAACGGCGACTCATTGAGACATGTACTTAATTACGGTGCATTGAATCATTCTTCAGTAAACAAGTCACACTTTTTTTAATATCGATACCGAACCTTTACAGAACTAAGCATTCTGTCTCGTACACTACTGCTCACCGCGTACGAAACAAACATGATCTTGGTTCGGAAAATTTATGAGCTATCTATTAAGTTTTATAGGATGACATCTACTATTCCGTAATAATCTAATACTTAATTATGTGAGGTATGAAATAAATTATTTCATTTTATTCCTGTCCAATTAGCTAATACTAGAAGTCTAATGGTTCAAGCTACAATGTTTTACTCTGTTCAGTGTTGCAATACATGTGATGTTCCCATGACAATCAGAATTTTTTATTTCTCTTCATTCAACTGTGCTCAATTTCCTTTTCGAACACGTTTGATAACTCAAATTTCAGATGCTGTAAAGTAATCATCAGTGTGTCTCTAACCGTTAAGTCATCATCGGTGTGTCTCTGACCGTTAAGTCTTCATTAGTGCGTCTCTGACCGTTAAGTCATCATTAGTGGGTCTCTGACCGTTAAGTCATCATCAGTGTGTCTCTGACCGTTAAGTCATCATCAGTGTGTCTCTGACCGTTAAGTCATCATCAGTGTATCCCTGACCGTTAAATCATCATTAGTGTGTCTCTAACCGTTGAGTCATCATCAGTGTGTCTCTGACCGATAAGTCATCATCAGTGTGTCTCTGACCGTTTAGTCATCATCAGTGTGTCTCTGACCGTTTAGTCATCATCAGTGTGTTTCTGACCGTTAAGTCATCATCAGCGTGTCTCTGACCGTTAAGTCATCATCAGTGTGTCTCTGACCGTTAAGTCATCATCAGTGTGTTTCTGAACGTCAAGTCATCATCAGTGTGTTTCTGACCGTTAAGTCATCATCAGTGTGTCTCTGACCGTTAAGTCATCATAAGCGTATCTCTGACAGTTAAGTCATCATCAGTGTGTCTCTGACCGTTAAGTCATCATAAGCGTATCTCTGACAGTTAAGTCATCATCAGTGTGTCTCTGACCGTCAAGGTTACTCTTGGCTGGCAAGAAATAAAAATGATAGCTTGATTAGTTTTAGTAGTTTCCTTTTTTTGCTACTTCGTGTATGGCATGAGCGATCTGATATGTGATTTATGTACATATCACCCATACATGCATCGATACTAAGGTATTCACTGTACATATTTCGATGCCGGTCTCTGAGCAGGGATCGGATATGCACTGTTTATGTACAGGGTACTCTATGATCCATCCTCACCCATCCTGAACACAGCAGCACAATGCAGGGGATGTTTACATTAGCGTCAGATGTTGGGTGCAGCATTTGTTTACATTATGCGTTAACACGGTGTCGTAGCAAGATGGTTATCCTTAGGAGGCACCCACCGACGGCGAGCAGCAGCGTGGCTCTTCAGCAGTGTTTCCATTTACAAAACATTTGAATTTCCTGGCTTATAATTCCGTTGCCAGATTATTGACTAATACTTTTTCGTCGTATTGTGTAGTACAATATTAGTGTTCTGAGCATCACCAATTCAACAAATATTGCTATAACGTTTCTCCTCATAATAGCACAGCAAAATTATGGTTTTGTCCTATAATGAAACTTTAATAAAACGTGTTTGCCACCATTTTTCTTCAAACGACCGATCAATAGATATAGTTGAATAAAGTAAACTCTATGAACGATAAATGTATGATTTTGCTGTTAGTTTTCTATTCGTGCATTGTATTAGGCAATATAAATTACTAGTAAACTCTATGAACGATAAATGTATGATTTTGCTGTTAGTTTTCTATTCGTGCATTGTATTAGGCAATATAAATTACTAAAGGATAAAAATGCCCTATTAACAGCGCATTAGCCACAAGATGTAATTCGTTTTATCGGATAAAACTAAGGTAATGTAAAGTGTGGTTGTCACCGTGCTTCATGTCGTTTTGTTCGTTGCTAGGAAGTTTGTGTGCATTGCTTCAACGCCTGGCGATGACGTCAGAGCTGGCGGTGACGCAAGTAGCTCGAAACCAATGAGCGCGAAGCGTCAAGGTGACCTGCGTCTTGCCATTGGTTCATGCGAAGCCGAGCGGCGAGACAAGGAACTCGCCCGAGTGCAGGTCGGGTAGCAAGAAGCGCGCTGATAGACAAAGTCGGTTGTCGAGGTTGAGTCAGACGGCCAGGCCTTACGACTGGGCCTGAGTGCCAACGGGAGGAGGTAAGTTGTTCAATTGCATTGTGTTATGTATCGTTCAGAGATGTCTAAACGTAAATTGAGTGAGGAAGGTCGATTTTCTTCCTAGCATACTTAGAACGAATAAATATTTCACTGTCAACGTCTTGACCCTAAGTCGCCCCTGCGTCGACTCAGGCCGGCCATTGATAGCAAATACAACTAATTTGTTTTAATATAATACCTTACGGAAGTGACAGTCTATGGTATTGTGTACTCAGGGTTAAAATGCATTCGTTGTGTAGCACTGATATTATTCGAAGTAACATCCTCAATGGCTGAGGATGTCAGCGATTGATTTAAGAATGGTGCGGTTGGTCGTGTAAGCCCCTTAAATGTTCTTGTTATCTGACTGATCTGAACCCGGTGAATCTCTATCATAATAGTGGATGGATAATTTCATCAATAGAGTTTGAATCGCCTTTAGCAGGAATCACTTCCCATTCAATTCATTATTTCAATATTTACCCCGGATGTCTTTAATGCAACCTTTATTCGACATAACCGTTCATTCTACATTACTATCTCTTTAGTGTTCGCCCTTTAATTTATACTTCATCACATTATTCAATATGATTACATCAATGATGTAAGTGCCAGCCAGCACTGTCGCTGATCCCTGGTGTAGTGAAGGAACATGTTTGGCGCCATTTAAACAAGTGAACAATCATAATAATATAGTTTTATCATGAGATATAACCATTATGTTATATGACACGTTTTCATAATTCAGATTATTGTTATTGTGTTGCGACGATACCATCGGTTCATTTGGCCAACCAGGAACTTACCAATGTATAACCAACTGTTGAAACCTCAACAATGACGTGATTTATTCGGAGTCCATGTTGGGTGATGTTCTCACTCGCGTGGACCCTGAGCTTCAGCTGGAAATACTAAGAAACACAAGTCATGACATGATTTATGAACAAATTTTCCAGTTTTTCGAAGTCGAAGAGTCCGGAAAGCACTCATCCTCTTGTCTCCTAGACCCCTAGAGAGTCCACGCTGCCAACAATTTCTACCGACGCAAAAAAAGAGAAGTGGGGAAGGAAACAAAATCGTTCACACCAAACCATGCCCCTACTGTGGCATCAAAGAACAGAGTGCCCAGCGTAAGGTGAGTTAAGTAAGTAGTGTATCGATCACACCGAACCACGCCCCTACAGTGGCAACACAGAACAGAGTGCCCAGCGTAAGGTGAGTTAAGTAAGTAGTGTATCGATCACACCGAACCATGCCCCTACTGTGGCAACAAAGAACTGAGTGCCCAGCGTAAGGTGAGTTAAGTAAGTAGTGTATCGATCACACCGAACCACGCCCCTACAGTGGCAACAAAGAACAGAGTGCCCAGCGTAAGGTGAGTTAAGTAAGTAGTGTATCGATCACACAGAACCACGCCCCTACAGTGGCAACAAAGAACAGAGTGCCCAGCGTAAGGTGAGTTAAGTAAGTAATGTTACTGTGAAAACCCCTTTAAAGAAATGTGCGTATACAAGAATAGTCCTTCAAATGAAGAAAAAATCCACCAGTCTCATGCAAGTAATGCATGCGAAGTAAGTTTTGCGCTCAATACCCTTCATGTCATCGCACCCTTCGTGCCATCACACCCTTCATGCCATCGCACCCTTCGTGCCATCGCACCCTTCGTGCCATCGCACCCTTCGTGCCATCGCACCCTTCGTGCCATCGCACCCGTCGTGCCATCGCACCCGTCGTGCCATCGCACCCGTCGTGCCATCGCACCCTTCGTGCCTTCGCACCCTTCGTGCCATCGCACCCTTCGTGCCATCGCGCCCTTCATGCCATCACAAGAAAGCAGTTGCTCTCGATCGTCACCTCTACCGTCATCTTCACGACGCATGGGTAGATCAGTTCTCGTAACCTGAACCTTTTTTTAATCTCACAGTATGATAAGTTCCAGGAGATTACGCTGCCCTTGGTTACAAACTGAACACTAATTTGGGAACAGGAGTGCACTGATGGCAGACATAGCTGCTAGTGCTACCTGGCAAGCGTTGAAGTCATAAGCCGATTAAAACTCATTTTATCTGACCCAATTCCAGTCATGGTCAAATGCACGCAACTAACAGAGGAATCAAAACACTGGGCGTAGTCATTTTGCAGTTTCTTGGAAAATATAACACAGGCAAGACACTGGAAACTTGTCAGCTTACCTCCGTGACAGACAAATCCTAGAAATTATTCATCAGCCGGGAGGCAGCTCGACACGAGACAGTGAGTGAATAACTGCTACTACTACCGATATCCATCTGCTTGACGAGTGCAACTGTCCCACGATCGATTTACTCCGCCGCCACCTAATAAGATGCCATTATCTGCGAATGAAATAAACTACTGTCAGCTGCAACAGCACCTGATCGATTATTACAAAATTATTCCGGTTCACACCAATTGCATTTTATACTCCTTTGTCATATAAACCTCCAATGGCAGGAAGAACTTAAGAGGGGACTTGACCAAGATGTACGATATTGGGTTATTGAACAAGTAACGGTCGGTGAGCCAGTGACTTGGTGCCAAATAGAATATCAAGCCCCGACGTGCAATTGATCTCCAGACTTTGGATACGCACGCTACTCGTGAGACCAAGCACACTCAGTCACCCTTCCGTGAAGCATGGTCATTACCTTACGATAAGAAGAAGACCGTGCATCATACTTAGAACGGATACCACGGCGTGTCAATTTGCAGGGAAGATCGCCAACTGACTACATTCATCCCACCATGGGTAAGATACGAGTAACGCACCGCACCGAAATAATATATCGCCTCAGGTGACGACTGTTCAAGGCTTTACGATGAGATAGCAGCAGACATTCCATACCGAAAAAAATTTCATTGATGAAAGTTAACGTGGCCGAATGAAAATGAACGAATTTACTTCCAAGCTGTAGACCGGATCGACATTTGTGGCAGGAATGGTATCACCCTGAACTCTGAGAAGTTTGTCTTTGCGCACGTTCCGTGAAGTTCAAGAAAAGGAAGAATCTTTGACAGATCAAAGCCAACTTGTCTTGCTACCGATAAGTCATCAAGGTCAGCACTGCAAATGTCCAAAAGCTTAACCCTACGGCTACGGCGCTGCCTGGAAAACCACGTTCTCTGGAAGTTGCTGTACTCACCCTGCAAAATCTTGCAATACCGGATTCGATGGAGAGGATCTTAGTGTTGCTGATGCATTGGACAGAGTCAGATACTTTGTCCTTGGCTGCGATGACCTGATTGTTGATGTCGATCATATACCATCATTGAAAGTGTTCGGTGACAGATCACTGGAGGATTACCTAACACACCTCTTAGCAGCCAAAATGAAAGATTGCGCGGTACAAGTTCCGCCTGATAAACATTCCAGGCGCGGAACACTTTCAACCAGCAGTGGCTGGCCAGTGCATGATGATACACTTGACGTATTTTATCTTCAAATCACTACCGAATATGATGTTGATTCGCTGACGACTTGCTTTCGCTCATTTTTACCTGGAGTTCTTACAGTATCAAATAACGCTGGCGTTGATAACTTTGAGTATGGCATGATAGAACTTTTGTTTTCTGTTTTCAGATTATTGTTGTTAATTACACGGGATCGCTTGAGACTAGGGCAGGCAGTGACCCTGATCTTGACATCCTCGTCTTAATTATTGAGTCAGGAATGCCGGACTCTAACCAGTTATTCCCTTTAGAGAATATCATCAATTCAGAAATCAACTGTGTACAGTAGATGATGTAGTTATTTATAAGAGTTCTCTCGGGCTTCCTCCATCCTACCCTAGAATGTCCTAGACTTTTTAGTTGCAGCATAGCAAGGATTAACGTCAATGGTTGGCAGAGCAGAAGTCTCTGCGATGTGGCCGGCATTACACCTGTCATCACGAGCACAGAAACAGCTGTAACCATTAGCTGCCATCGGGTAGCTTCCTCACCACCCAGAGTTCAGAAACAGCTGTACCCACTGGCTGCCATCGCCTGACTTCCTCACCACCCGTGCTCAACCTTCCTCACCCTACCTGTTCCGCTGCACGCCTGCCGACTAGTTCACTGCAAAGATGTAAATTTACAGTGGATTGTCGACAGATATTAAAACTGGCCTGTCGTGGAATATGCTACTGTTGATGCCAAGGGCCTCGTCAATAGTCTTAGATGAGCTCGCCATAGATGGTATCTCTCACGCACTGTCTTCTGGCTGCTTCTGGTGGTGGTCGAGAGTTCACGTCAGCAAGCATCAGCAGAGCAGTTGTTGTTCACAAGTAACGCGTTAATACGTAAAGTTAAATTTAGCCAATTGAACTACCTTAATATTATATCATTATTTTGTGATTCGAGCATGGCTACAGTCGTTTGCCAAAAAAATTTCATCCTACGCCAAATGTTCTACAAAAAAACATATTTGGCGGGTAATCAATTGAAGAAATAAACAGCAACATCTACATGTAACAAACACGTTGTTAGTGTAATCGATTTATTGTCTTTGACCAAACAAGATTTCTGATTCCCTGTATTTCGCAATCATGTCGTTTTATTTAGAAAATCAATTTCTTCCATCGTTGGTATTCGTTACTGTGCTAACATAAGTACTATATACCCGATGAAAAATTTAGCAAGAGTTTTGCAATACGGATGTTTCCAATAAATTGCACCTCTGATTTATCACCTGAGCAGCAGTGCGGTCTGGTGTTTATGACTCAACATTTAGATCACAATCGAATAAAAACCGGTTATGTGTATTAAAATCCTATAATTTCACACGATAATTGAGTGTATTCCAATATTATTCTCTCATTAGTTGCATTTTACTGCATGATACACGCTATTTGAAACGCGGAATGGAATGTCACCGTTGCTTCATACTGATCCGACATGTCAGGGTGTAGCCGCGTGCTCCGGCACTCTTGCTACGAGTGTAGCATGCCTCTGGCTACATTCTTTGACCCAAGGTTGCTGTTGTCATTTTGCGTGCATTTGACCGTCCGTCTGCCCACCTAAATTCCTACTATCAAAAGATTTTGGTTTCATCAATTTTGTACTGGCCCTTACTAATTGTGTATCTGTTCTCCCCATGTGTGTGTGTTAGTTTGGCAGAGCTGAGACAGATTGGCCAGCTTATCCTTCCTAAGTGAAGTCCCCCTGCGTTATTTTGATGAGATTATCCTATCATACCACTTCTGGTAAGTTGGGTGCTCAATGCCAGGGTGTTGATGTGGATACCTCCAGCATCCTTGTCCTTTAGAATGTACTCGAGTTACGATCCTTACCTGTATGCAACATTTATCTTTCCTTCCTTATCGTTAGTCTATCACGGATGCCTGTTAGATTCCTGGTGCCATGACTACTTGTTGGCAGGCCAGCTGCTCTTAAGCTTTATTTTCGGATGGAATTCTTACTCATGTTTATTTTCAGTTGCTAATCACGGAACGTTTTAACAGAATTCAATTATATTTATGTTCATTCAATTTTTCCCTTCTTAACCCGGAATGTATATAATAGTTATACCGAATACAAGAAATTTCACCATGAGCAAATTTAGAAATTTGCTCTATCAGAAGTTTCTGTAGGCTTAACATATTCAAATTTTCCACGCTTGATAAACCTTGGTTGCATGTAATGCAAATAGACTTCATCTAGCTAGGTTTAATTGACTTTCAACACTGATGAAAATGCGCGTCTCTGTGAAAGCGGGTAATAGCTTAAACTTCGTTGAAGTCCGGACCAGAGTTTACCTTGGTTCTTCAGTGGCTTGAACGACGATGCCTTTGTTGTATGGGTTAGAATGCTTCCCATTTTCATTGATTTGTACCCTCACTTTTTTGTGTTTTAATTTGCTTTCCGAGCTCTGTGGATTTTTCGCTTGTGAGCCTTTTGTTCATTGCCGGTCATTTGAACAGAGTAGTTCCTGCCTAGTATTCAACCTCACTAAATCTGTCACCTTCATCGAACCATCAGAATAAAGAAATAAAACAAGAAATGAATCATTATCCCCCTTCACATTAGCGTGCGGTCCGAAGATTCTATCTGGGACCGAAACAATTTAGGTGTAGAACATTATCTCACACGTTTACAAGGGCACATTGTATAAGCTTTCGTTTGAGTGGAAGTCACTACAATGATTTTTGCTTTAATATCTCCGTAGACTATGATTGGAAACCTGTTCAACATGATACAACAATGTAAATGGTCTTAAAAAGCTAAATTCGTCCACCCGAATGCTCCAAAAAGTACCCTTCTGCTCTGACTGATCTTCTTCCACGTTATTTATTCAGAGTGGCACGTTGCAGTCTAGGTACAGGATTCCTGTGTATCACGGGCACGACATTTACATTTCCGTTCAGTTCTATGTGGACAGTTTATTTAACATTTATTCGGGACATAAGAAATGGAATCCCAATGTTGGGCAATCGTAAATTAAAGATTATGCCATAGTAGCAGTGACCGTGCCTCAACGGGGCGTACTGTGGGCATTCGTAGAACCTGCTGGCAGGCCTCCACGCGACCCAGTGTTCTTCTGTCGCTCGTGAAGTGAGGTTGTGACGGTGGCTGCTCCAAGCCTCCATCAACTCGCTCTGGGTACAAGGAACGCTCGAACAACATGCGTTCCAAATGTGTGTGACATGGATTTTCTGAGTGTATTAGCGAACAGTGTTGGACAAATCTGCACTTGCTTAATACAGAAAAAAGTGTACGTTTCAATCAATATTGAAATGTTCAGTTAAGAACGGATTTTATTCCTAACGTGCACTCGCAAACAGTGAAACGTATTGGAGATATTTACGCCGATAAACTCAACACGGCGTTGCTAATAAAAGTAAGGCATTTAGGATAAATCCTCATCCTGTTAAGATATCAACCTACACTATTATTGTATTTATTTCTAAATCAATTATACGTATTAGATTATTTTCAGTAGTATGCGGTTGGCTCTAACATATTGCCATTAAGCAAAACAGTCCTTTCATCAAATAAATTACTCGGTTATAATATATATTTTAACCATTTCTTGTATTTCAACCGTTAAATATATATTTATAGCAACCGTTAAATTAGACAGCTTAGACCAATAAATATTGTCCAGAATAGCTGCTCAATCCAGTTTTATCCTTGATTGACCTCTTTTGTTTAGTTATGTTTGGGTATTATATTTATGAACACTGAGATATGTTCGGCATTTTTTTTATCAGGGATCATCATTTTTAGAAATGACTGGTACTAATAGAAATGGGAAGTCTAATATCACAGTTCGAAAATTTAATGATAAGGTAATGAATATCTTACAAAATATCGGTTTGGCGAGATAATAATATAGCTATAATATTATCAAGGTATTTTACAGTGAATCCAGTCAAAAATTTAGTTATCGGGTTTTATTTGTATATTGAAATGTGATGTGTAATTTGATGATGAGCACGAAACACTGACCGAAGTTCATATTTATCCGCGCTTTCTAGATTCATTCATCTAAAGGCAATTATTTTGTATCTTAAAATAAGTCAATTTCAGAATTCACAACAATGTAAGTGCAAGAGAATTGATGCCTAAAAAGCATGTAATAAGACACATTCGGACAACTTCTTGTTGGTCGGGTTGTAATTCGTTCTCATTTGGCATTGATGTTGGAATGTATTTCTACAAAACATTGTCTTGATATATACACGAATCACTGATTTTAAATTAAATTTTGTCCCGGAATTAGCAAAATTTATCCAAAGTACAAACGCCAGTTTTTGAAAACGAAACATTTTTGCGATCGAAAGTTATTTGAAAATTTTCATGTAAGTAATTTTTATCCAATGACAGACAGACTGCCACGCACATCATCCAGTAATGTTCCAGTGACAGACAGACTGCCACGTACAGCATCCAGTAATGATCCAATGACAGACAGACTTCCACGTACAGCATCCAGTAATGATCCAATGACAGACAGACTGCCACGTACAGCATCCAGTAATGATCCAATGACAGACAGACTACCACGCACAGCATACAGTAATGATCCAATGACAGACAGACTGCCACGTACAGCATCCAGTAATGAT
>SDVV010032319.1:0-11441 GCA_016164225.1 Gammarus roeselii
CGCTTGCGGAGGAAGGGGCCGCTTGCGGAGGAAGGGGCCGCTTGCGGAGGAAGGGGCCGCTTGCGGAGGAAGGGGCCGCTTGCGGAGGAAGGGGCCGCAATTGATTTGATTTTGTCAATCGTGACTCGAGTTCCTCGTTCTCTTTAACGACTCAAGGATATGAAGTTTATTCAGTTATAAGGACGTGTTGACAGAATTACAGAAATATTAGAGTCCAACGACGATACGTGCCAAGTTGTTGTCAGCGTGAGCTGTTCTGAAGTCAATATTTGCTTTTTAGATGAAGTTAATATCAACTTATAACTAAGGTTAGGGAAAAAAATTACCTCTACATTCTTCCAACCGATGGACGTTGTTGGAGAATATTATCCTTTCTCCACTTATTAATGTGTCGAGACAGATAAAAGCTTTTCATTGGACCACTGATTTCAAGAACAATAGGCCACGTAAGTTTGATCACCGCCATTTACTTTATCATGACTATCTACTGCTTCGACTGACATTTACTAAAAAATGTGGGAGAAGAAAATGTCCGACATGAGGTTGTCTATTACATCACTCACTCGTTGTTTGGCACGATGACACCAATTTGAAACTAGCTGTGCAGTTAGTATGACATGTTACATGTGCACGCGAAAAAAAAATTGTTCCGAGGAGTTGTAAAAGATGGGTATAATAAATGATCGGATTTATTCACGAATAAGAGAATTAATATTTTGAGCATGCATATGAATCGGGGAAAAATAGAATGAATGTATCCATAACAGGATGGAAACCCTTTTGGCCCGGCGAGGGCTAACGATCAATTGGCCCGGCGAGGGTTAGCGATCAATTGGCCCGGCGAGGGTTAGCGATCAATTGGCCCGGCGAGGGTTAACGACCAATTGGCCCAGCGAGGGTTAACGATCAATTAGCCCGGCGAGGGTTAACGATCAATTGGCCCGGTGAGGGTTAACGACCAATTGGCCCGGCGAGGGTTAACGATCAATTGGCCCGGTGAGGGTAACAATCAATTGGGCCGGCGAGAGTTAACGATCAAGCGACGCTACGACAGCGTAACTACCGCGGACTACGATAAGCATAATCAGGACTGCCTATACAACCTTCAAATCACATGACATGATCATGAAGCAACTCCATTACTCCTATCTAGGTAAACGTATATTGTCTTGACCGAACAAACTTTTACACCGTTGTATATGCTACACCATATGTATGCGAGTATTTGTAAATACGCTCACGCACAAAATAAATGCACGTTGTTTACAGAAAATAAACATCGATTGAAACAGAAATCTGCTTAAATAATCGTCATAAGCAGAGTTTTCTTTCGCCGATAAATCATTCGTTTCTCATGAGCCACCATTACAGTCCTCGTGAGCCATCATCACTTCCCTCGTCAGCCATCATTTCTACCCTCGTAAGCCATTATTTCTACCTTCGTAAGCCCTCATGACTAACCTTGTAAGCCCTCATCACTACCCTCGTAAGCCATCATCACTGCCTTCGTGAGCCCTCATCACTACCCTTATAAGCAATCATCACTGCCGTTGTTAGCCTTCATCACTGCCCTCGTGAGCCCTCATTACTACCCTCGTGATCGCCCTCATCACTGTCCTCGTGAGCCCTCATCATTACCCTCGTAAGCAGCTATCACTGTCCCTCGTGACCCCCTATCACTTTCTTCGGGAACCCTCATCACTGCCTTTGTGAGCCCTCATCACTACCCTCGTAAGCAATCATCACTGCCCTCGTGAGCAGTCATCACTACCCTTGTAAGCAACCATCACTGCCGTCATGACCTCTTATCACTTTCTGCGGGAGCCTTCCTCACTGCCCTTGTGAGCCCTACTATTGCCTTCGTGATCTACATCACTTTGCTTGTGAGCCCCCATCACTGTCCTCGTGAGCCCGCATCACTACCCTAGTTAGACACCATCACTGACCTGGTGTGCCCTTATCACTTTCTTCGGGAGCCCTCCTCACTGCCCTTGTGAGCCCCATTATTGCCCTCGTGATCTACATTACTGTCCCTGTGAGCCCCATTACTGTCCTCTTAGACCTTCATCACTGCCCTCGTTGGCTGCCCATCACCGCCCATCTATTCTCTGAAAAAAACAGCCTCTATACTACCCGCCACATTCTTAGCCGCAGTCTGTAGCCTTCACAAGTTTCATCACTGCCCTCGTGAGCCCCATCACTGTTCTCGCGAGCCCCATCACTGCCCTCGTGAGTCCCATCACTGCCCTCGTGAGCCGTCCATCACCGCCCATCCATTACTCCGAGCCCAGCCGCAACGCTCCACGCCACACTGCTAGCCCAGGCTGATGCCATCGCCTACTCTGCTAGTCCAGGCTGATGCCAGCGCCCACTCTGCTGTCCAATTGTCTCGTGTAGACGGGGCCCGCAGTTCCGTCTGCATGGAGTCTAATGACACGCAGCATCGACCACCCTGACAATGTGAGAACCATGCAACTTTGCGAGAGAGAGAGAGAGAGAGAGAGAGAGAGAGAGAGAGAGAGAGAGAGAGAGAGAGAGAGAGACAGAGAGAGAGAGAGACAGAGAAAGAGAGAGACAGAGCGAGAGCTGATGCAGACGTAAGGAAGGTGGCCAGAAGAATAACTTAGTTATAATGGAATAACACTTATTAAGACGATTATCATATATTTATAACACGAATAATTGAGACAAGGATGGAACTGCACAACCCAGAAGATGAGCAGCTTTATCCATGATAGGTAGAACAGTTTGTATGTGCATCTTGGTCCAGAAAAGAGTTTGGTGACGGATGTTCAATGGTCGATAGTTTCACTGAGATTTTGTTCACCGTAACAAGGCCTCTGCTTCCTGGATATCATATGATATAACTTTCCGATGAAATACAGCATCCATTGAGCTATCTTCTAGTAGGATGACTTATCCTTGTTCGGAATGATGGTCGTGTTGTTTCGATGCATGAGTTTGCACTTGATGCGTTCATCGTTCAATTATGCACTCTAGAAATCTCTTGATGGCTCTCTTTGTATTAGCCGCTGCCAGAAATAGCTCGCTTGATGGCTCTCTTTGTATTAGCCGCAGCCAGAATTAGCTCGCTTGATGGCTCTCTTTGTATTAGCCGCAGCCAGAATTAGCTCGCTTTATGGCTCTCTTTGTATTAGCCGCAGACAGAATTAGCTCGCTTGATGGCTCTCTTTGTATTAGCCGCTGCCAGAATTAGTTCGCTTGATGGCTCTCTTTGTATTAGCCGCTGCCAGAATTAGCTCGCTTGATGGCTCTCTTTGTATTAGCCGCTGCCAGAATTAACTCCTGTATTTCTCGAGTCAATCTCTTATTCATTTCCAAGATTGTCTCATTCACTAAAATATGTTCCTAATGCACTGTTTTGCCGTCTTTCTGCCGGCTGGCGGGATGGTTTAGGGCTCTTTCTGCCGGCTGGCGGGATAGTTTAGGGCTCTTTCTGCCGGCTAACGGGATGGTTTAGGGCTCTTTCTGCCGGCTGGCGGGATGGTTTAGGGCTCTTTCTGCCGGCTGGCGGGATGGTTTAGGGCTCTTTCTGCCGGCTGGCAGTATGACTTAGGGCTCTGGTGATTCATTTATCGACATTCTACACACTGAGAAATCTGTCACTAACCTTAAATCGATTTCTTAGTAAAAGTTACACAGGTAAAACAAAGCTACACCTTTGGTGCCAGGTACACGATGACGTAATACAAGTCTGTGTTGCGGCTAACCTGAAACTCTCTGAGTAAAAGGATCCTGAGAAATCATTTATATTATAAAAATACCCGCGGTTCGTTGTCAATCTGTTCGTCCCTCTTTTCACTTAATTTAATAGACCAAAAATGTGATGACCCGAGTGGAAAACATAAGTATGCAGCTCAAGGTCCTGCGCATTGTTGGTTGCACCGCCAATTTGGATCTATTGGCCTCAGAGCGCACCGGCGACTAAGAAAATCGAATTTAGACGGCAAATAAAATTAGTTCTATTACGACAGTCATAACTAAGTAAAGCAGGTGTTTGATAAGGTCAAAATAATAATTTAAATAATGATGGAATATAAGACTTATTTCGCTCAACCGAAGGAACATACCTGCATGGCGGGGCAGGAGGGTGAGACGGGGAAGGGGTGGCATGAATGAGGGTCTGATGAGGAAAGATAAAGAAAAGATACAGAAGACGGGAAGATATCATAGTTTTGAATAGATTTCGAGGTAGTGCATTTGCACTGTCATTGAAGCGTCGGGTATCTGCACTAGAAATAATAACAAGTGGTAAACTGATTCCTTCAAGCCTCGACATATCAGAACCTCGATGACATGCACTCAAAAGAAGCAATGAAGTGTGACGAGGGGGTTCAATTGCAAGAGGTCGTAACGTCATCGTCTTGCGTGGGGGTTTGGTTCGTTCATTATACAGATGTATTTGGAAGGGTAAACAAAGCCTAATTTGGCAAAGACTCATGTTTTCATTTATTCAATATCTACTTTATAATTATGTATAAAAACCAATTCATCGTAACACAATGTCTAGAATTCTAGTTCTAATATCTCCATCTACTGATAGGATACAAAAATAAATAATGCAACGTAATGGTTTCTTTTAGTGAATCCTCTCCAAAGACATAATTACAAAACAAAGTGACAAATATTTTTCACACATTTTTGTTTACAAAATGTGATCGTTGACGTTTTATCCAACTTAGATAATTTCCGGTGTTCTGCCGCACACTGTGTAATAGTGCCGCCAATACACCGTCCTGAAACTGTTCTGCCACACACTTTGTAATCGTGCCGCCAATACACCGTCCTGAAACTGTTCTGCCGCACACTGTGTAATGGTGCCGCCAATACACCGTCCTGAAACTGTGCTGCCGCACACTGTGTAATAGTGCCGCCAATACACCGTCCTGAAACTGTTCTGCCGCACACTGTTTAATAGTGCCGTCAATACACCGTCCTGAAACTGTTCTGCCGCACACTGTGTAATGATGCCGCCAATACGCCGTCCTGAAACTGTTCTGCCGCACACTGTTTAAAAGTGCCGTCAATACACCGTCCTGAAACTGTTCTGACGCACACTGTGTAATGATGCCGACAATACACCGTCCTGAAACTGTTCTGCCGAACACTGTTTAATAGTGCCGCCAATACACCGTCCTGAAACTGTTCTGCCGCACACTGTGTAATGGTGCCGCCAATACACCGTCCTGAAACTGCTAATGAATTGCATGATTCAACTCATCGAGGCTGTTCATTTCCATCTGAAACGTATACCCTTTGTTATTGCTGATAGTCGCTGTGATTGCAATGCTGGTTGCCGTGAACGGGTCCTCGGGTCATCACCTGCATGCTAATGATCCTAACAACTCAATCACCTCTTAATGACCTTAACGACTCCATCGTTAAGGCTCTTAATGCCACAACCACTGCACACCTGTCTATGCCCAGCATGGTTATGTGGGGGTATTGAACCTCTTCTTCCTGGTGAGTGCTGGGAAAAGTTGTTGCGTATCCTGCGGCTCTAATATGTTCTGTTAGGCAATTATTAATACATCATGGTAATGTATGGTAATGCAGTGTAAAAATGTCTAGCAGTTGGTGACTAGAATTTAATACACAAGCTGCACCAAGCCTAACACACAGAAGGAACAAACACTCACGTATGCATATGTTCATAGGCACAAATTCCGTATTTTGTCATATGAGTAGAGCTCGATAGTCTCATGACATTTTCTTCAATAAATTGACTTCCATCAGACAATCAAAACTCTGACTTTTGGGCGAATTTACATGCTTTGCATATCCTAACAATTGGCCGCCATTGTTCAGCCATATTGGATTATTGTAAGTGTTTCAGAGCAACAATGCGGCAAGGAGTTGTCAAGGTCCCTTCATGAACACTTATGGACTAGGCGTTATGTTCGAAATGTTTTCTGAGGTTTAAGAATTACTTTTTAAAATAATTCCGTCAAATGATGTTCAGTCTTTGGGTCCTCGTTTGCCCGGACCAATGAATGCTTGACGGAAGCATCCCGGCGGGTTAGAGTAATTATAATCTCAGAAAGAACTATTATTTATGACAGTCTTTCTATAACCATAACGCACGCCACTATTCTTGAGTGAGATACTGTCAGGAACGTCAAAGCGTTTTTCTAGAGTGGTTCAGATCCAACTCTTTAAAATGTACCAATGTGTGACTAAGTCACATTATTGAATAATCAATGACAACTTTCCTTGAAGTCTATATACAATTAACAACCTGTGTTTCACAGTTACAGGCTGAATACTCACATGCCACCTCCCACTCTGGTCTAATACTCACATACCGCCTCACACTCTGGTCTAATACTCATATGCCACCTCCCACTCTGGTCTAATACTCACATGCCACCTCACACTCTGGTCTAATACTCATATGCCACCTCCCACTCTGGTCTGATACTCACATGCCACCTCACACTCTGGTCTAATACTCACATGCCACATCACACTCTGATCTAATACTCGCATGCCACCTCCCACTCTGGTCTAATACTCACATGCCACCTCACACTATGGTCTAATACTCACATGCCACCTCCCACTATGGTCTAATACTCACATGCCACCTCACACTCCGGTCTGCTACTCACATCCCACCTCACATTCTGGTCTAATACTCACATGCCACCTCACACTCTGGTCTAATACTCGCAGGCCACCTCACACTCTGGTCTAATACTCACATGCCAACTCACACTCTGGTCTAATACTCACATGCCACCGCAACCTCTGGTCTAATACTCACATGCACACTCACACTCTGGTCTAATACTCACATGCACACTCACACTCTGGTCTAATACTCGCATGCCACCTCACACTCTGGTCTAATACTCACATGCCACCTCACACTATGGTCTAATACTCACATGCCACCTCACACTCCGGTCTGCTACTCACATGCCACCTCACACTCTGGTCTAAGACTCACATGCCACCTCCCACTATGGTCTAATACTCACATGCCACCTCCCACTCTGGTCTAATACTCACATGCACACTCTCACTCTTGTCTACTACGCACATGCCACCTCACACTCTGCTCTAATACTCATATGCACACAAGCTTAGTCTTTATTCTGGGTCAAGTGTGCTGTTTGAGGCTAGTGTCAGCAGCAGGGCTTTACAAATATAAAGGGTTTACTCCTGCTGTGTCATAGTGATTCTTCCCCCACCTCCACTCACGGCCTTAATATAAAGGGTTTACTCCTGCTGTGTCACAGTGATTCTTCCCCCACCTCCACTCACGGCCCTAATATAAAGGGTTTACTCCTGCTGTGTCACAATGATTCTTCCCCCACCTCCACTCACAGCCTTAATATAAAGGGTTTACTCCTGCTGTGTCACAGTGATTCTTCTCCCACCTCCACTCACGGCCTTAATATAAAAGGTTTACTCATGCTGTGTCACAGTGATTCTTCCCCCACCTCCACTCACGGCCTTAATATAAAGGGTTTACTCCTGCTGTGTCACAGTGATTCTTCCCCCACTACCACTCACGGCCTTAATATAAAGGGTTTACTCCTGATGTGTGACAGTGATTCTTCCCCCACCTCCACTCACGGCCTTACTGTTTCTCAACACGACGCCAAAGGAGGGAAAGCACCTCATGGCAGCGTCAAAACTCATCCATTTACAAGTATCCAGAACTTTCTTTTATTCATTGCTCGCTCTTTTGCTACCTCCGCACTTATGTCCCTCCTTCCTGACGCCTGCTCAACGTCCTACACCACACAAACTTCAGTCTACCTCTAGGCCTACCTATGCCCACTCACCTCCGCCTTCATCACCCTTTTCACCGATCTCCCATCATCCATCCTCAGCATGGGCTAAACCAGCTTAGTACTTGGTTCGGGCACAAGAACATGGTTTGGGCAATTTAAACGCATTGAAGGGTCGCCCTCATCAAACGCAATTAAAAAGCACCTAAACTACCTACAAAATACTTCCAAATTGAAATATGTTTCTATCTGGCTAGGTAATCTTTCATCACTATCTATGTAAAACATCTTTTTGTTGTTTACAACATTGTGACGGATACTTGATTGGGGGAATAAATGATGTGTGTGCATTGACCGAGAACGGGAATGAATCAAAATATAAAGTCATGAAGTTGGTCCAACATCTTGTAACGCCACTGCATCTCCGTGAAAACGTAACGATAACTTGAATTGCAACGCCCGTGTCTTTAAACGTGTCTACGACAGTTACGTGCAGCGTTGTGGTCGCAAGCGGAAACGTGACGTGTTGCAGAGAGTATTATCCCCTCTCACTCCCTTGCTGCATGGCTGACCTTCGTGCCGCCAATGAAGTCACGATTTTAGCTCAATACACATTGATATCATCACATTATCATTGATCAGGACAATAACAGTCAGAGCAAACTGGCATTTGAGGCAATGCGAGAGCAGTGCTGGGCAAGAGGGGGCCCAATTGATGCAGTTTATTTGTAGTCTCTATAGTCAACTGAACAAGTGTCTGCAAAGGCATTTTAATCCTGTTTCTTTCACAAAATATGAGCTTCTTAAGTCGATTGCTTCTTAAACTCAACGAAGATCCAACCTGATTTGTTAGACAGCTCATCTCGTGGACGACATCAAGAGCCGTATCATATGTCTAGAAGTTGTCCTCTAAATGGTAACCGATGGGATTGCTTTGACAACGACCAATGATAGTCTGATTGATTTAAATTGTTGGGCTATTGCCATTTGCTTTTCTGAATTTAGTTTTGTCGACGGTGGTAAATCATCATCCTTTGTGAACTTTCCGATTATTTGGTAACACTCCTAGCCTGAGATGCCCCAAGTTGTCATAGTTTTTTGTTAACTTCTTGAGAAAGCAATCGAAACATTGGAGCTGCCTATTAATGTTCAGTCTCTCTATTTAATGGTAGTTTTTTTTCTGTAGCTGTCCTATGATATTAAATATTGGTACTCTGCTATGAATATAGAGTTGTGTTCATCGACGTGTCCTTCAAGCCTGGGAACAGAGGGAGGGGGGGGCATACATGCGACTACGACCGATCATGTTTTAATTAGCATCGTAAATGAGCCAATTTTCAGTCATAGAAGAATCAATTGAGCCCTTGAGTAGTCAAGTTTTTGGGAAACACGTTCGAACACGCCCGGTACTTGGTCATCCCTAGAGCTGCCTTGAATCAAAGACTAGCAGTTCAGTACCACCGAAGTTTGGATTCTCTCTAGCATCAGATGGTGTTAGCTGCTCCTGTGTATGCATTTTTCTACAACGCAATCCCTCAAAATTGTGCAAGTGACATAAACGACTAGTTCATTTTAATTTACGGACCTTTTGCTGCCTACCTGCTTGTGCGTAATGAGTAACAGTAAGTGTCGATATACAGTGACAGTAGGCGTCGATATACAGTAACAGTAAGTGTCGATATACAGTAACAGTATGTGTCGATATACAGTAACAGTAAGTGTCGATATACATAGGACGCTATCGACTCTATATACGAACGTCATCATCACACAGTGGACTATCAAGGACTTGGTCGCTTCTAACGAAGTCTTGACCGATGACGGTCACATGTATGCGGAAGATGGATGTGGAAAACCTAGTTCGAGTTATTAAACCTGACTCATTATTATTATTATTATTCAACAAAGTTGGCGCATCAAGAATTCGGTTCACGAAGTTTCCGAAGTACTCAATCGTTTTCATTAGATACGATCAATCACCATTCCAAATTTGACTGCTAAAAAATAAGACTTAAGTATCCGGCAGAGCTACCTCCAATTTGGCCTTGCTACAAAGCGATAGCAGACCAAATCATTTAATTAAACAAACAATAATCTCATTGCAAGTAGAGGTAAATTCAATCAACTAATCAATAGACAGAATCATGCCAACCTTCACCATTCGGAACTTTTCAACCAATCCATCCCCCGACTGCCCCCAAGCCTCGTCCCAGCGGAGGCAGTTGTGCTGACCGCAGCAGCGGGGCTCGTCTTAATAGAAATTCTATCGGGGTTTTCGCGCTCGAAATTAAATTAAGTTCCATTCCCGCTCCCTCGTCCTTTAAAGATCCAACAGATTGCAGGATGGGTGTGCATTGGATACACTCATCGGCCGCGAACGATAAGTTGTCGACTGGAATGTGTCTGGAGACAATGTTATTATCATACATTCAATGGTATTATATTACTCATACTCGATAATTAAATATCAGCACAAAATCTATCGCAATCACTACTCGAGTCAATTTAAGAGACCCTGTCATGATTATTTTCGCCCACTTAGGAGTGACCACTAACTGACGGTGGCCTGCTTGCTCATTCCTTAACCTCCTTCACACCCGTACGCTTATCCACTGACAACACTGACAACTTCTCCAGAGCAGGTATTCCACCCTCTTCCATCAATTCACAGGAATAGAAAAGTGATCCTCTGTGGCAACACGGAATTATTTACTAACTGCCCGCAATA
This sequence comes from Gammarus roeselii, assembly GCA_016164225.1. Lineage (NCBI taxonomy): Eukaryota > Metazoa > Arthropoda > Malacostraca > Amphipoda > Gammaridae > Gammarus > Gammarus roeselii. The sequence continues at coordinate 10,492 of SDVV010032319.1, forward strand.
ATCTAGGAGGAAAGTTCGTCGGCAAAGATGCAGGAGAGAAATTCACAGCTGCGGATGGAATCCCAAGTGTGGGCATGATACTTTGTTGTGTGGGACTGATACTTTGTTGTGTGTGCATGATACTTTGCTGTGTGGGGTTGATACTTTGCTGTGTGGGGTTGATACTTTGTTGTGGGGGCATGAGACCTTGTTGTATGGGCATGATACTTTGTTGTGTGGGCATGATACTTTGTTATGTGGGCAAGATACTTTGTTGTATGACATGATACTTTGTATTGTGGGCATGATACTTTGTTGTGTGGGCATGATACTTTGTTGTATAGGCATGATGCTTTGTTGTGTGGGCATGATACTTTCTTGTGTGGGCATGATACTTTGTTGTGTGGCATGATACTTTGTAGTGTGGGCATGATACTTTGTTGTGTGGGCATGATATTTTGTTATGTGCGCATGATACTTTGTTGTGTGCGCATGATACTTTGATGTGTGGGCCTGATACTGTGTTGTGTGGGCATGATACTTGGTTGTGTGGGCATGATACCTTGTTGTGTGGGCATGATACTTTGTTGTGTGGGCATGATACTTTGTTGTGTGGGCATGATACTTTGTTGTATGGCATGATACTTTGTAGTGTGGACATGATACATTGTTGTGTGGGCATGATACTTTGTTGTGTGGGCATGATACTTCGTTGTGTGGGCATGATACTTTGTTTTGTGAGCATGATACTTTGCTTTGTGGACATGATACTTCGTTGTGTGGGCATGATACTTTGTTGTGTAGGCATACATTTTTGTTGTGTGGGCATGTTACTTTGTTTTGTGGGCATGATACTTTGTTGTGTGGGCATGAGACTCTGTTGCGTGGGCATGATACTTTGTTGTGTGGGCATGATACTTTGTTGTGTGGGCATGATACTCTGTTGCGTGGGCATGATACTTTGTTGTGTG
>SDVV010032320.1:0-11440 GCA_016164225.1 Gammarus roeselii
TGTGTGTGTGTGTGTGTGTGTGTGTGTGTGTGTGTGTGTGTAGATACACAATCTGCTACAGATGTGCAAAACTATAGAGCCAAGTGTACAGGTTTGATATGAATAAAGCTTAAATCAATGAAGAAATACCTAACATGAAGTATGAAAACTGAGAAGAAAAAAAATAATTCGCAATTATAATAGGTTAGGTTAGGATTGGTTAGGTTTACAGCCCCTACATCTGAAACCTATAGTAAAAAATGATAGACTGGATATAGTGAATGCTCGAATAAGTCAGATATTCTGAATTGAAACGAAATCTCACAACAAAGCCTGAATTAATCGATAAATTTGTAACTGTACAAACTGTAAACGGTTACCAAACATTTATGACGGTAAGTAATTTGGGAATGAGCATCTAGTGAAGACATTGAGATATACATTGAACTAATGGAGTATTTTAACACTAACACTCTTCACAAATCCGGTACTGATTCTCCAAGACAAGTCAAAACAGTACCACAGATTCAACATCAGGAAGTAAAAATTTACCAATATTTTGAAGCACTACATCCAATTAAGCAAAATTATACTCAACACTACATCAAATTAGGATAATGTATACCTAATAAAGTTCAATTCCTATGATAACCGTTCAAAATCGGATAACGGCATTATAAAATAGCTAAGTAAGATTCTTTACTCTACCCTAATCAACAAAGATTAAGATGATAAACGTGTATCCTACCACACCCAGATGATAAAACCTACTTCAATATCCCACGTGATCTGGTTCATGACTAAGATCGTATACTAACGTAACAGTCACACCGAAAATATCTGACATTAAAAACAAACCCTGAGGTAATGCATAATAAAGTAATAATACTACGGTATCTATTAAAATCTATAACAAATTCCTAGACCTAACTGATGCTATGCCTCTAGTAGGACAAAATCAAAGCCCTCTGTGTCATAACAAAAAACTCTACAATGCTTTACTCGGTCACTTCTCAGCCATCTACCATTGATATATAATAAATTTAGAGGTAACACCCAGTTATGGTACAATACCTCAGACATACCATGCATCTGTTTAGTCCATCATCTCTGAATAACGTCAAGCAAAGTCACATTGTCTTCTAAAACGTTAAGCTTCATACTTGCTAGGGTTCAATGACGAAATTCCACAGAGATGCAGTACGGATTTACACCCCTTAAACATACATTTCTATGATTATCGCGGAAAATCATACAACAATAATAAAATAACTACGTAATTCTCTACTCTGCTTTAATTAACATTAAAAATTGTTATACAGTAGGGTATCCATCATAGTGAATCGGTCTACTTATACAAATAAACGTAAACGCAACGAGCTTTTGCCTAGGGGACTATCTAATTCCTCCTAAACATTGAAGTATGGTCCTACAATAAACATTTAATAACCTAACAACAAGACCAAATTTGTAGCAAAGCGAATCTTCTATATATATAATATCCACGTCAAACATTGTACCAGGATGTAAAAATAAATATAAAACACGAAAAATATACAATATGTAACTAAATTATACCTAAATAATGTTCGACATCGCAGATACAAACGTAATACATCCTAATATTTCTATAATTGTATAAAATACTCATTACCTTTATCGAAGATGGAAACTGTACAGAAAACATACAAAACTGAATTAAATACACTGAAACGCTCGAGATATAATAGAGCAAGAAGATCAATTCTCTACATACATTAAAAACTACGATGTATGAGAAGAAAAAATAGCATGTACCAACCAAACAACTAACGTGAATAAGTTGCCAAGACATGTGACGGATTTTCATAACTGAAACAAATAGTTATTTATGTGGAATACTTCTACACGGACACGTTATAGTATATACGAATCTGATGAAATTATTCTTCAACTCAGTCCAAAGCAGGGTTAAATTTAATATTTTTAAACTAAAGTAACCACGGCTTAAACGTAACTGAATGCCAAATATAGGAATAAATAAAAATACCAAAATGTTGCAATAACCGACCAATTATGCCAGAAAAATTGTGCTATATGGAAGATACAAACCTAAAATATCCTAAAATCTCTATAACCGAATGTATTCCGAAACAATACAAATTCAACATATATCAACCGATCATTACTAAGTATACTTAACACAATATAATAACTTACAATAAATCCATATCGTTCAGCTACTTTTGCTCTAGGACATCCAACCGATACTCGCTATACATCAAGATCGAGATAAGACTACCTGAATAGTCTACATACGCTTGATAACGGTCCATTTGGAACATGCGGGGACATGGTAACACCGATATATCTGGTTCAAAACTGGATAATGCGTTATGGGGTAGAAAGATTCTCGTAAAGAAGCTGCTGTATCAACCCAAAATTCAAACATCAACTACCTGAACAAAATAAATATAAAATAAATAGCAAAAAGGAACGAATCGTACCCCAATACAATCATCTGAAGGATAAAAAACGAATATACATACAATAAAAATCATGAATTAATAAAAATAGAAATGTACATAAACACAAAACTTAAAATAATATATTCGGAAGCAAGGGGCGAAAGCCCACCCGTTAGTCGTCCGTCCGTCCGAATGAGTCATCCGTTAGCCACTCCGTAAGCCACCAGTAAGCCACCCGTACGCCACCCGTACGACACTCGTAAGCCAGTCGTAAGCCTCTTTGGTCTGTTATCTGACTCACGATAAGCGTAAGTCCCCGAAAATAATTAATGCGACCCAAAAGTAATTAATAAGTACAATGTCTGAGTTACATAGGGGCTAAGTTGGACACCCAAAATAATTAGATACATCCTAATTATTACATTATCAGAGTCAAAAATCCGCGTTTCGTATCCTTATATACTACTGAGACAGAACTTATTATTCCTACTCGGAAACCGCAAATAAACTAGCTCAGACTTTTAGCCAGATATCGCAATCAACAAACTACACTTCTGCTTTCCAACGGGGAAAGGACTTGCGAGAAAGTGAACATCTTGACTTTACTTCTAGAAACGAAGAGGCCTACAACAATTCATTCTCCCTCCACGAACTACTGTGCGCAATAGACCATACACGTGAAACTTCACCTGGGCAAGACCGGGTGCACATCAACATGATCAAGAATCTCCCAGATAGCGCCCGTGAGCACTTATTATAAGTGTTCAACCCTCTGTATTCAAACTCATTCTTTTTCAATCAATGGCGGGATTCTGTAACTATCCTAATACCCAAAGCCGGGAAATTCCACGGTGACCCACATAACTACCTCCCCATCGCTTTTACCAGCGTCCTCTGCAAGACCATGGAGAGATTGACAAACACGCGCCTTGTCGACTACCTTGATATGCATTCAGACCTGAACAGCATCAAGTGTGGCGGCCGCAAGCGCCACTCTACGATGGACCGCCTTGTAAGACCGGAATCTGACATTAGACAGGCATTTGTCCGAGAGGAATGCGTGGTTTCCATATTTTTCGCAGGGGAAAAAGCATACGATAATACCAGGAAATATGTCATCGTGAAGGATCTCCACCGCAAAGAGCTGAGAGGCCACTTATCACGTTACATCCACAAATTCTTGCAAAATTGCGTCCTCAGAGTAATGGTCAGCGACACCCTGTCACCATCCTATCCGCAAGAAATGGGCGTCCCCAAAGGAAGTGTCTTCAGTGCCACTCTTTTTATACTCAAAGTCGACCAAATAGCAGACATTCTCTCGCGCGATGGAAGATTACTTTCATCACTAGATGTGGACGACTTACAAACAAGCTCCAGGCACCCTAGCCTCTTAACAATTCAACAGGAACTCCAGAAATGTCTAAGCCTAGTCGGGAACTGCGCCTTCTTAAACGGATTCCGATTCTCGCCCTCCAAAACGAAAAGCATGCACTTTACTCTTGTGCCCGGCTCACACCTAAAACCAGCCCTAACGCTGAACAACACTCCGCTAGTATACAAGGAATCAATAAAGTTCCTCGGTCTTGTGTGGGACCCTAAACTCACATGGCGACCTCCCATTACAGCCCTGGATGCAACCGGACTTATCCTCTCTGTAACATCCTTGATATTCGAAGCCGAAATGGACACTGGCATTACGTTATTCAGAATAATAATACGCTCGCGCATTGACTATGGAGCAATTATTTATGGTTCAGCAGCTAAAACCACCCTAAAACACAACCGGTGCGTTCACAACCCGTGCGTTCCGTTCCACACCCATCGAATCTCTGAACGTGCTTTCTAATGAGCTTCCTCTTCCGCTCCGGAAAGACAAACTCTCACTACAGTACTATTGCAAGACAAGGAGCTACATCAATAGCCCAGCACTCCTCACCAAATTGAATTACAGACCAGGTCCACTCGTTCCGTGAGTGTCTCTAATGACGTAAATGACTACTGATCACAGACGTTTTTGTAAGCAATAATATAAGTGCCTAAACCAGTTTTAATTGCTATAATTTTAAAGTAAAACTACTTCGTTTATTTCCTTGAAGGCGTCACGATCAGGTGGAGCTGTACCTCTTAATCTCATCAACCTAGAGGTGTCACATTCGCTCTGATTTTACAACTATTAGCATTATTTTATATCGTAATAATCATAATTCTACGTTGAAAGATGTTTAAACCTATTTGTGGTTTCAGCTGCTCGTGGTTTCCCCATATTTTTCCTAAAACTTGAATATTGCTCCCGAACCTCTGATGCGGCCAATCGCCATTGATTGCCTAAACTGATCGTTCACGTTCGTACCATGTCTCGAACATCAACTGGTGGAAAAGAGGCCCAAATCAAATCAAATCAAATCGAACATCAACCTTCATCTTGGGTGACTCACTGGAGTTATCCTCCAGAATCCAGGGGTAAGTGGATTGGTCACTACCACTCTACGACTTAAGAACACTGATTAGGGTCAAGACCATGGATTTGCATATTATTGAATAACATTAGGATAATATTTTATCGTTCCCATTTCACTACTTGAAGCAAAAGATAAACCCTGTAAAGCAACAAAATCCACACACCGTTCAGCTTATTACTTTTTGTATATTTACCCGCCGAAAAGAAAGGCTAGCAACGTTTGAGAACCTAGAACAGCGGTTTGAGCTTGAAATTTGTTGTGGTAGTGACGTTTATTCTGGAATTTGAATGCATACCTTTTATAGTAAACTGAGGAACACGAACAAGACCTCGAGAAATGCGACGTTGCTGTAGTGCTTTGATATTAAAAATATCTACTGCTATTGTTTGTTTTACCATCGTTCTCTACTTTGATTTGAGCCCCATTTCCACCAGAGCCTCAACGTGAGTCATAATAGGCTTCCCCGTGGGTCGAAACCGCCACTGGTTCTATGGCGTAAACAGCGTTAGACACCACTGTTCGGCCGCAGGAAATCCACCACCTACCTGCTCGACGCTGGCTCCCTCACGTAGATGAAGAGGAACTTTATGTTGTGGTAGTCTTCCCTTCTGCCACTGCTATGCATTTAAATTCTCCGATGGGGCAATATAGACACTAAGCTCCATGCAGCCTTTGTGTTTAGGTGGCCTTGCCTTCTGCCACTGCTATGTAGTTCAAATTTGGGATACTTCGTTTGCACTGGGATTGTTTTCAGCAACCACACTTTGTTTCAATTATCGAACAATCTTCCAATTACGTTCGTCATTTCGAAACATTTAGACAAGGTTTCAATCGCTGGAATCTCGTCGACAATCTTCATTTGTTTTCGGCAATCTTCGTTCCTTTATACCAATGTTCAGAGAATAACTAACAAGTCAATTGACAAAAATTTAGACGATCTATGATGCGAATTAATAATCTGCAAAACCAGTTAAATATTCTGAAAACGAACGTTGAACATTTTATTTCTATTTTTGTGCTCAAGGGGCAGAGCTACCGCCTTACGGGGGAGTCTGCATTAACTTCGCGTTGGGACTCCGGTGGAACATGGAAGCCACAACTACTACTACTCAAGGGGCAGAATTTTGTCATACAGATACGTGGTAATTGTAGAAACAGATAGTAGATCGCAGCTACTACGACACAACTCACTAATTGGGCATGAAGCTTGGGTTCATAAAGTCAAGGTTTTTGTTGGTGAAGTCCTCCTGGTTCATGTAGCTTCCGTCAAAATTCTAAAAATTATTTATTCTTCTTTAAATTCACATGAAGCAGTTCATACGTTGTCTAGCGTCACGTCCAACATGTGGTTACTCACAAGTATCGTTTTTGCCAAGCAAACCATGGGATTTGTATATTAACGAAGGGACCAAGTGCTTCTACTAGCAATAGGTAATATTGTTTCATGCTTTTTTATTAAACCTCCATTGGAACTTGAAACCTACAAAGCCTACTCATTGACCCAACCTACCGTGCTCTACGGGGGAGCCTATTGTGACTCACGTTGAGGTTCTGGTGGAACCAACCAACCTACCCTGAAAAGTTTATCGCTTTCGGAAAACACCGGACTATACAAAGCTGTCTAAACCCCAAGCACCTGTGCAAGTGAGGCTGTCTCTCCACTCCATTACGCACAGAGATACCAATACATTTACGAAGATACGCGTTAACTTTTTACTCTCTTGTACGCGCTAGTACGCGAATATGCCACAATTTAAATATGTACCTGGTTTCATCTTGACAAGACTAATATTTTCGCACGCGAGGCCGCGCGAACTTACCTTAGTCAATGACGGTCGCACCCTACAGGGGAGCCTATTAGGACTCACGTTGAGGCTCCGGTGGAAATGAGGCTCAAATCGAATCAAATCCATTGGAACTGAAGGTTGTAGGTTCGAGTCAACCTGACCTCGAGTATGACCTTCTGGCCGGTCTCTTGAATGGTCTAAGGCCAGCCCATAAATGCCGTGGGTAAATAAAAGGATCGGGTGGTAGCGACGCAGTAGCCCGCTATATGTGCGAAAAAAAAATTCAAAATTATGTATATATATATATATATATATATATATATATATGTATAGATATATATATGCATGTTTGTATGTATAAATACATATTAATACGGTCCTAAACAACCGGGTACAGAGATTAAACAACATTTGTGGAATCAACATGATTAAATGTATCATCTAGCATTTTAAATACTTGTTCAGCGGCGTAATTCGTTAAAGTTGTTGGCTTGCACATTGCATGGAGTGAATAATTCGTGGTGTGTCTATGATGACCGTCCGGTTTGACGGGCTATTATATAATAACTGCTTGTATAAGTAGATTTGATGTCGTGCTATATTTAAATTAGAAATAACCCACAGTAGAAAGATTTGACCGATATAGCAAAGTTCGAAAAATTAGCCCCACATACACCACAATAAGTCACATACCATATTACACACTTCCCAATTTAAATAGGAAAAAAAGAGCCCACCTTCACTAGAGACTGGCATTTTTACAGTTCTCCCTCACCTATGGCAATATTTACTGAAATTCCACCCACATTAAGTTACAGACTTCTTTCACCACACATTTCATCAAGCTCTAACTCCAGCCTTCACACCTTTCCCTCAGAGTATGCTACCAGTGTTGTATCATCCACAAAAAAACAATTGACTCAACTGCTAAATCCACCCGTTCAATAGACAGAAATATATCATCGGCCCTATATAGTCATGTTTATGTCTCACGCCCCCCCATTTATTAACATTGAACAGCAAAGAAGACATCCGCATCTCAGTTCCAGCCCCACTTTCAGTGGAAAACATTCGCCCACCTCGCTCCCTATCTTAGCACAACACGTGGGCTGCTATATATATAAAATGGTCTGCTGCGTACATGAAAAGATACGAGATTAATTGTATGCTTTTACACTGGAGGACCTCCTGATACGACAATTCTGCAGACAGAACATTTCATTATCATCTCAATATGAAAATATTTACTGTTAACATAACTCTTTGATTCCGATTTGTTCATTGTATATCCCTTTCTTCAGTGAATATTTAAACCTGAACTATATCTTTGTATCACGGGTTTGCTTATTATGAAGTACGGCGTAACCGTTGGTATTCTCAAACATTTACCCCCCAAATAAACCTTGGTCATAGGTTGTTTTTTCTGAATTTTTGAAAGTTAGGTTTTGAATTTTAGAGGATATTGTATCTTATACTCTATTTGCAGATGAATCTGACGAGGCCTGTACGTTGGCGGGACGCCGCTGAACCTGAAAGGGTAGCGTCGCGCCAATCCTCGAACCTGATGCCCCAAACTTTGGAAAAGAGCAGCACGATCCTGTTCCACGATCCTCCCGGTGCCTTACCAGCTGACCCCTTTGCAACTGCCGGTCGAGTCGGTTCGAGGGATCCCCGCAACTTACGTTTCCCGTGTCCGAGCTGCGAAAAGGTATTCGGAAGACAATTGGATCTTCGAAGACACTTTCGCGTTCACACGGGAGAGAGACCCTTCAGGTGCAACGTGTGTCCCTACAACGCTACCCAAAAAGGATCGCTGAAGAGGCACATGTTCAAAGTCCATGGTATCGTCGTTAGTTACTCTGAGCTGGGTTCTGAGGACTAGTTCGGGCTCTCATGTTTCAATGGGAAGTATTTTTGAGGTTTGAAATTTTGTCAGCGTGAGCCATTCTGAAGACAAACATTTGCTACTTAAATATACCTAATACTAACTTACAACTAAGGTTAGTGAGTTAATTTCCCTCTATATCTCACCAATCGATGGACATTGTTGAAGGACATTCGCTATTCTCCAAGAAAATAAGTTAAATAAGTAAGGTCAACAGACATTTACTAAATCATGACAATTCACTGTTGAAACTGGCATTTAATAAAAAAGACGAGACGAGCAAATGTCCAACATGAGGTTGTATATCACATTACTCACATAATGTTTGGCCACCGAAACACACATTTTGAAACTGACTTCATAGTTATGATGTCATATTAGATATGCACAGGGTGTTTCTTAATAACTCATTATATATGAGTCCAATTATTGAACAGGTTCTACATGAGCGAAATCACTGAAAATTTGAGTGATATAAACAGGAAAAAAAAATCAACATTTTTTTTTTAAAGATCATGATGAATAATAAATAGTTTACATGATAAATGACATGGTAATTAACAACTGTGAGTTTGCAAATTCGTACTGTTGCAACGATTATACAAGAAGTTATTCGTCATGAAAAATCGTTAGCAATTTAAGTTAATTGATTCAAAGCTTTCTAAATAAACACTGCAACGGAAAAGTTAATGACGTGAAACAGTGGGAGGACATTTCATTGACAAAAGAGAGGCGACGTATGGTCACGTCTGCTAGCATGTGATAGTGTTCTAATGAAACACTTTTGACTAGGAATGATAGATCTTAGGTTCGTTTTGTAGCTAGAATCATACATCCTTAACAATAGGTCAGAACGAGATTGATAAGATAGTAGTACAAAATATTTTTTGCAGGAGTTTGAGACAATTTCTAATTTTGAAAATGGGTGTCACACCATTTGAGAAATTTCCCGGTGACATAATTTCCTGATCTACTACTACACCGAGGGACTTTGTTTTCTGCTACAAATGCAACTGGATGACCTTTCAATTCGTCATGTGTGTTAGTGATGTGTATTTTCCTCCTGGAAAACATCACTACCTGCGTCTTGTCAACATTTAGCGTCTGCTTATTGGATGTGAACCAGATTGAAATGTGGACCAAGTGATCATTCATATTAATAAGGCACTTAAAAAAGAAACCCTGAACTGTGTTCAGCACTTGTTACAGTTTAGATTAGATTAGAGGCTAATCTCCACCGGAGCTCCGACGTAAATCGACTCGCACTCCCTTGTGTCCGAAAACAATAACTTCAACAAGATTAAAATTATTTCGATTTTGTTGTTGTGGTATATATGCACGTTGGTGCATGATGGGACAATTCTTAACCAAACGGAGGATTGCCACTTCGCTATCCAAACAGATCCTCGTTTCTGTGTTCTTTTATCAATAAATTAGAGTACATTATAGGAGGAAGAGCCACCCTGCCTGAACCGTTATTTCGTTTCCACACTGCTTTGTATAGGCTGGTATGTTTACCGAAAGCGATCATATTATTCCGGTAGTTGAAGTCAGTGAGTAGGCTCTGTAGTTTGCAAGTTTTTTTTTCAAAAAACTTGTCGAGCCGCTGAGAGTTTGTGTTTCACGCTGATTGATACTTGTTGGCAGCAGGAACATGGTGGTGCAGTCGGTCTCATGTCTACGTCCATTGGATGGTTGTGAGTTATCCATGTGTGTCCCATGCAGAAGCGGCGGAAGAATATTTTGTATCTTCTGTTGGATAACTTGGCTTCCCGTTCTTCAACCGAAAGTTTGATTAACTCATTTTCTGTCGGCTTTGATGCAACATATCGTTCCGTCGGGATTTTTTATGGGTGTTGATGATTGGGAACTAATCTCGATAGTGTATGGTGATGAACGGTTCTTTTGGAAGGACGCCAGTTTATCAGGAGAATCCGCGAGCTCATTTACACGTATGCCTGTGTGTCACGGGATCCAGCAGAATTCGATCGCTTAGCCTGCATTTGACTGTAGATAGGCCGTGTTGTATTTTGCGAAGGACGGGAAGTGTACAATGCAGAGTTTTGAGATGAGTGAGAGCACTCGACTGTCGGAGAATAGGACGTGTTTGGGAAGGCGATTTGTTTCTACAATTACGATTGCTAATGGGAGTGCGTACAGCTCTGCAAAGAAAACAGTACCTACTTGTGGGAGGCTTTGCCGAACGTGAAGTTGCCCGGCAGCTCCCACTTTGTCGACGGATTTGGAGCCGCAGTGTATATATGACGGAAATATGTATATTGTTCCTCAATTGCAGTTTGCGTACCAGTCACCGGGCGGTCAAAGCCAGTCACCAGGCAGTAGCCGAGCAGTCACTGCCAGTCACGGTAAACGGTGTAAGTCGCCCGCAAAGTACTGTGTCCAACCCATAATGTCCATCTTGTTGCCTGATGATTGAACCGTTAGCAAACGTATTGTCTCTGATACGAAATATTTGCTAGCAATACATTTATTATAAACAATAACGCGTATTCTATTTATTCCATTGCAACTGTTAACGAGTTTACTTGGTCTGAGGACGCAGGCTGGCATCTATTTGCTGAGAAGTGAGGAAAGTTCTTGTCTCGTCATTATATGAATCTGTAAATTGAGGTAAGCCTACTGTCACTAGGTAACCCTTCACAGAGCGCTGCGAAGGTAAGCCTACTGTCACTAGGTAACCCTTCACAGAGCGCTGCGAAGGTAAGCCTACTGTCACTAGGTAACCCTTCACAGAGCGCTGCGAAGGTAAGCCTACTGTCACGAGGTAACTCTTCACAGAGCGCTGCGAAGGTAAGCCTACTGTCACGAGGTAACCCTTCACAGAGCGCTGCGAAGGTAGGCCTACTGTCACTAGGTAACCCT
>SDVV010032321.1:0-11440 GCA_016164225.1 Gammarus roeselii
TAAACAAAATCTAGAAACTGACTATAAGTGTTGTAACTACATGAACCAGTCTATGATACTCATACTTATGTGGTCAACCCACTTCTAAGCAATCAGGGACGAGCGATGACAGGACGTCGATATATGTTGACTGTGGTATAGCTTGCCGAAAAAGAGGGCACGGAAGGTACTAATTGCATCATGAAATACTTATTTTACCATATCTTACAGTTAGAATTCGAGTTGATATGGAAATTTGAGATAATAAGTGCCAAATATATTCAAAAAATGAATTGGGGTTATGTTATAGAAATATTTTCATAACTGTAAGTAACAATTCAAAACGGCCATATCAGTAGCTACTCCTGATAAAACGTAGGTCTTGAACTCTTGGTGACATCTAGGGCTTGTGAAATAAATATCAAAATTAACCAAAAATTACATCAAGAAAATTAGGCCTAAGAAGCACTCGTTAACAAAATTGATTCACACCTTGGTGGATTCACAACAGCCTAAGACACCACCATAGACAAAGTGCAGTACAGAACAGGAGGCACTATTGCGTAAGCACCTCAGTATCGGGAAGACGGCAAAATAATGGGCTAAACAATCCTGAAATGTGTGCTTCTGGCAACTGCTATGTATAGCGGTTCAGTAGTCACACTTCAGACCAAAGGAAAAAGTCATTGGTTTAGTCCAATTCTAGACATTCACCAAGCGTCAGATCCAGCAAGGGCGTGCTATAGTGACTGATATAACCTGCACTGTCGCAGCACTCAAATCAATTCACACACCGTCTCACACTGTAAGTACCTACTGAAGACATCAGAAGAGCGATTGGAAAACACCAACTTCAGCAAATAGCCTCGAGTTCCAACTCTAGGAAAAATCGGTAAGATTAAAAACAGATCTTCCGATTCAACGCGCAAAATTTTCGAGGATTTTACCAGGTCTGCCTCAGAAGCCGAACCTTAATATAAAACCTCAAACGACTACCATGGTCAACATTAGAGAGTCCATCAACATTTCTGGTCCATCTTCTCTTAACAGATACAAGCAGCCTGCAGTCGAGTCCCCACAATATCCGTTGCTAAAAAATGCGGGTTGCATATTCATTAGGTGGACAAATATGCGCTACATAGGAGGTCAGCCTCAACTCCGGGGACCTACAAAAGGTTTATTTCATATAACAGTTTGCCAATTCACCAGCCTTTGCAGACACCACACGAATATGCTGGTAGATCTGAAACTAGCATCCACACTGACACGTAATTGTTACAGGCCTCTATAAAAGCATAACACAACACTCTAGTTTTTATTTCATCCAAGATTCCAGGACCTCGCAGCTGGTCCAACCATATTCAACTCACCTGGGAGTGACTGGGCTCCCTGGATGATAGGCTCTGTGTCCGTACGTGAACATTTCATTTACAGCATGAAGTGGTCTTCAAATGCATTGAACTCGCATGATAGACAACGGAAATGTGATTACAAAAGACCAAGAAGAACAGTGGTCCAGGGACAAAAAGTTTGTGAGGGCAACTACTGGTCACATGTACTGGACTGTTATGAGTGCCACTTACACAGATATCCAAGCCAGTAAAAAATTACAAATAGCCCTATTCTAGGGCTCAGACAGGTGCACAGCATAATTCACCACATCAAATGCTTTTAAAAATGTAAGCATTATGACTTTCACAATACAGTGTATTATCCGTCAATCAACGTCAGTAAACCGTAACTGATGAGATGATAATATTATCGCTGTAAAGATACCGTGTCAATCAAGAAACAGTAATGCATTCCATTGATCAGCAAAATATGTTAAGCTTTCAGGCCTGTAATTCAGAGGAGCAGTGTGAGAATAGGGCTGTATTATTGGATGCTCCAAGAATCAAAGAAAGCTGTCCTTATTGACTTTCGAACAGTCATAAAGAGATGGATGGAGAGTTCATCAGCACAGAATCCCTCAACAGATGCGGTTGATGGCCATCTGGATCCATCCATACTGGAGCTCAGATAATACACTCAACCCCCTCACAAGACAAAATACTATTCGACAAACCTTCCACACTGGTAGAGGCTGGGTGGACAGTAGCTGCATTGACAAAATCTCATGAAAAAGATGCAGCTAAAAACCTATTGCATCCTCTGGAATTCTGTACTATCTCATCATTGGGCAGGCGGAAAGGACCAGCTGCTAGCCACCAATATTTTTAGTTCTGACAAGCATAGAACAGCAAAAGGTTATCAGGGCTGTTTAGTATATTAGAGCGGTACGTGTAACATGAATCAGTGGAAAATTATAATTAAATAAAATTTAGCTGAGTATATATGTGTATCATTTCATGAGCAATGATTGGACTGCAGCCCTCCACTCAGACACTCTTGCATGCATGCCATGTTTCTGATCTCTCACCAGCAAGAGCGGGAGGTGCTCTGACAGCTAACGAAGGGTCAGCAGGAAGTACGAAAGGGAAAATAAATTTCAATAAGGGACATTAAAACTGATTGCAGATAACAAAAATCTTCTAGCTCCCAGTCAATCTGAAACAGAGCATACGAAATTCTGTCTCTACCCACGACCGTGCGACGCCGTGACTCTCCTCAAAAAATATATGCTCGACGAGAAAGGGAGAATGCTGGCACCAAGGCAGTGTCGGCAAAACACTCCACACCAACATACTGTAATCCTACTCAGATGATAGAAAATTCCGAATTTCTCAGTGGGGCTACCTTACCCTCTGCAAAAATCCAAGAGTTGTTCGAGGTTAGGTTAGAGTGTCAAGGCTTTCTAGTCACTGGAGTCAATGTCCTTCTGGCACCGAACAAAGAGATGGTCGAAGTTAATATCAATAAGTCTGAGGACAAGTCAATGGTTGGAAAATTAAAATGACCAGTGAGAATCACCTCTTTATCTGGACATAAGTTTAATAAAGGGTTGAATGAGCAGCTAGCTATCTCCCAAAATTTGATAAGAAAGAGGCTGATAAACAGCTACAATGCACAAGTGATAACCGATAAGGTATACGACTACTACTTATGCAATGTTTACCTCGAAATCAAAGAACGCTATGTCCTTAACCAGATACAATAGTAATATATGCTTGCGAGCTGTCTTCCCTAACAACAGTACAGTTAGCTAGCTAAAACATGATAATTGTGCTAGAAACACAAATCCAAAGAATAGAATACTTGTTAACGAGTTACCTATAGCATGGCCCACTGCAAGAAGACTTGAAAACTACTGGATCTTGGCACCAGGTTAAAATTATGATGTAACACAGTAATCTCAATCGGGTGCACCTCCCAGACAGCAATACCACGAGTCGTAGCTGGAACACCACGATCAGCTGCTGTAACGCAACAAAAATTCAAGAAAATTTAAGTCGCAATAGGTCGTATCATTATCAAGAATGATTTAAACCAACAGAGCAATTAGGCCAAAACGAAAACATCGATAGGAAATGCGATGACAAAATATAGTGAGAGCAAGAACATAATAGTCACGATTTATAAACGTGTCAGTGACGTAGCTACATTCATGACGATGAAATTGACTTTTTGAATGTGCTGTACTAAAAAAGAAGGGAGATAGCAGAAGAAGATAGATTAGGTGAGACGCAAAAGCAATGTAAGGCGTTCACTAAATTATTTTCTTGATTCTTCAACTAGTCCCAAAGAATTACGCTACTTTATTACATCATGCCGATTCCAAAACGCAGCTGTGAGGGAAAATTTTAATCTGATAAAAAGGTTCAGATTATTAACTTACCGAGTTACTGTTCGAAACTTCTAGCTTCTCGTCGCTCGTGATTGGAGGGAATATCAGCTCGTTATCAGCGTTTGGAGGCGCAATCACTGTTATGTTATCAGCGATCACGATCTCTGGGGCTTCCTGTAAAAAAAGCAATCATAAATGGTAACGTGTGAGGAAAAAAAAGGCCTCATTCCCCATCAGGGGTGGCCAACGACCTGACACACATCACGCGCTCTCACACTTATTAAAACTTGGCTCCTTGCCATGCAAATGGGTACGGCCAGGACCTGCAAAACACGCTCCGAGTCAGGAGTGGGATTTGAAAACAGTGTCAGCAGCAGGGCCAGACATATTTCACGGGCTTACCCCTGCTGAGTTACAATTGCCGGGCCCTCCTTCAAACACGAGTCGCCAATGGCAGGAAAACACATCAAGGACGTGTCAAACCTTATTAATTCACTACCATTCTCCACACACGCCTATCAACTGCACTCTGACTTGCTACTCCACACTGATGTTTCTTCTTCCGAAAGGCCGCTCCTCATCATCTATTACCCCAAAATTCAGTCATCTTAGGAAGAGAACAGTCAACTCCACTCCCAGCACATTTCCCACCAATCCCGTATCATCCATCATCTCCATGTGCCTAAACCACCACCGACAAACTACGATAGCATTTAATGTTTTGGATACTTGAGTTTTTTAGCTGTTGCAGCCGGTCACAGCGTAGCTACCACCTGGCCCATATATGCTAATACGTAGACATTGTAGCTAAGCAATATGCTGACACCCCTAGCCGTCATGAGGTAGTTTATTCATTGGATGCAACTTGACACTTGCGTGTATAAACTGCCTGTTGAAATTATCAATGTGATTGCGTAATTATCTACGTTCTGGACATATAGCCACTTCCAAATGATATGTATAACGAACTACATTTAGGGAATTATTCAAGTAAAAAAACAAATATTTAATAACATAATATGGGCGGGGACTATAAAGAGGAATATATTGAAGCTAATTGACAATCTAAACGAGGTTGAGAATGAGTCGCGGAGTGCGAGATGACAGCAGCCTGCTATAAACTTCCTACTTGTAAAATGAAGAGCCCGCAATCAAGCCACAAGAATGTGGGCGGACGAGGAGCGCTTGATGGATGCTACAATTAATCATAATATGCTAGTGATGAACACAGAAGTGGCAAACAGCAGAAGATATGTGTGAATATAAGAACAGATCGAAAAGGGGCATTGGGGACTTCGGCAAGCCAATTTGGATGCATTTCAGTTTGAATTGACAAATGCTGTGACAGGGCGTGCAATGAGTTAATGAAACAAATGGGTGCCTTAGTCACTACCGTGAAAAGGTAGGAGCTGGAACAATTGAATAAGTCGAACCCTGTCTCCAGATGGGACTTCTGAAAGGTTGGCACGGTAGGGAAATAAATAGAGAAAGGAGTGAACAAAAGAGAAGAAGCAGAGTGCATAGGAGCGTAAAGAAACTGGGCGAGTGAGGTGAACTTACCGTGAAGGAGGCTGAAATGGCATGGAATGAATATGAAAAATGGAAGATTGAGGTGAAATTTCTGATGAGTGTGGTTAGAGCAAAAGATGAGAAAAAAGTGGAAGCATTGCAGATTAAGGGAGAAGAAGGTGGAACAGATTCCTAAGAGGAGATTGAATTGACCAAATGGCTGAGATTGATGAGTTGGTTGTGCAAGGGGTCAGTGTGAAAACCAAATGAAATGGAGAATGCTATTCTTAAATTCTTGTAAGATATTGGTTGCATAAAAAAATGAAGAAAATTTAACACACAATATACATCACATGTTCATTCAGAGGAAAGATATGGGAGAAATTAATGAGAAGAGAAAGAAAGCGAGAGGTTACTTAAAACAAATTAAATAGAAATTATGCAGGACCAGATGAACTGCGTAGAAATGGTGGTAGATGTCAGATTGATAAATTGCAGGATCTATTGAAGGAAATTTGAAATGAAGAGAGTGCCAAAAAAGTGAAAGGTATGCAAATTGATTCTGTTACACAGGAGAAGACACGAAAGTAAAAAAAAAGAGCTGAACAATTACCAACCTATGCACAGGCAGATATGATGAGTACGATATTTTGCGGTATCCTAAATGAGAGAATGAAAGAAATTATAAAAGCGCATAGCATTTTGGGTGAAGAGCAGAATGGTTCTGGAGAGGCAAGAGGACAACATGTTTGTGGTCATTGGAATAATTTAGCGGATGAAAAGGATGGAAATAAAGGATACATGGCATTAATGGATATTGAGAAAGCATATGATAGAGTGAATAGGCCTATCATGTACGATTTACTGACTACAATAGGTATGAGTGAGAAAGTAGTTAATGTCATCAGGAGCATGTATAAACGGGGAGCTGGAGACTTGATGAGTAATACAGATACAGACACTAGGCCGCATCTCCCAGAAAGGGGGGTGGCTGATGGCAAGGCGTGCCTCACACCCTCATACGCTCACACTCACACAACTTGGCCATTTTGTGCTAAGGGATCCGGCCGGTAGCCCCATAACACACACTCTGGAGCGCGAGTGCGGTCCGAGGATCCGCCTGTTTCACACCATCCATCCACTCAAACTTTGGTCTACCTCTAGGCCTGCGACCACTCGCCTCCGCATTCATCACCCTTTCTTCCAATCTCCCTTCATCCATCCTCTCCATGCGCTCGAACCATATGAGAACACGCGAATACACCCTGTTCTCCAACTTCTTCACCATCCTTGTTCTGATTCGAACCACGTCGTTGGTGATCCGGTCTCTCAGCGTTACTCCAGCCATGCTCCTCAAACATTTCATCCCGAAAACATTCAACTTTCTTCTCTCCTCTGCTCTCACCCCCCAAGTCTCAGCACAGTTGGGACAAAAACACCCGTATACAGTCTCTTTGCTTCCATCCCCACGTCCTTCAGCTCATTACACTCTTCAGTGCACCCAACACTTTACACCCCTGCTTTACTTGCGCCTTTACTTCAGTTTACACTAGTTCAGTTATCTCCAACTGGAAACTTAGATACTTAAAACACTGAACTTCCTCCAAGAGCTCTCCATTTAGGAGGACACTAATTTTGCTCGCATGGACAGTCCTCGCGCATCTCATTACTTTACCTACGTTCACTCGAAGCTTCCTCCTCTCACACACTACCAAACTCAGACACTAGCCTACATAGCTTCTCCTCTGAATCCGTAACCAGGGCCGTATCATCCGCAAATAGCAACTGGCTCAACTGCCAACTCCGCCCTTTCGCTTCCAGCAGTTTCAAGCCATGACCCAGCACACTCGCGTTTACCTCCCTGACCACTCCATCCATATAGAGGTCGAACAGCCAGGGAGACATCACGCAGCTTTGTCTCCGTCCCACTTTCACTGGGAACCAATCACTCACCTTGCTTCCCACTCTGACACATGCTCGGCTCCCCACATAGAAACTCTGCACCACTTTCAAAAGATGTCCGACCCTCCATACAAACGCAACACCCTCCACAGTGCTTCCCTGTCAATCCTGTCGTATGCCTTCTCCAGATCCATGAAGGCCTAGAACTCATCCTTCCCTTTTGCAAGGTATTTCTCACAGACCTGTCTCACTGCAAAAATCTGATCGACACACCCTCTACCACTCCTAAAGCCACACTGTTCCTCTCCAATTACGCAGTCCGTACAGTCTCTGATCCTCTTGATCAGCACTCTCCCGTACAACTTACCAACCACACATAACAGGCTGATACCTCTCGAGCTGCAGCATTCATTTTTTCCCATTTGCCCTTATATAGCGGATCAATGCAGGCAC
The DNA here is from genome assembly GCA_016164225.1 of Gammarus roeselii. Lineage (NCBI taxonomy): Eukaryota > Metazoa > Arthropoda > Malacostraca > Amphipoda > Gammaridae > Gammarus > Gammarus roeselii. Next base: position 7,568 of record SDVV010032321.1, read on the forward strand.
TGCGGCACTCAATCGGTACTACGCCTGCAATAAAACACAAGTTCAGTAACCTCACCAACCATTCGACAATCGTTACTCCCCCTTCTTCAGGCACTTGGTCGCAACACCATCCAAACCAGGGGCTTTCCCTGCTTACATCATCTCCCCCGCCTCCTGCACCTCTTCCCTGGTAATGTCCGCCACAAGTTTTTCTCCCAAAACTGGCATTCGAGCACTACCACCCACAGCAACAATGTCAGCCTCCCTGTCATCCTCGACATTCAAAAGCTCATCAAAATACTCGGCCCACCTCTTCCGTACATCACCTCTTCCAACAACAACTGGCCGTTTCCATCTTTCACCACTTCCTCCTTTCCGGTCTCTCACTTTCTCACCCTCTTCACCTTTTTCCAAAACATGTTCTTGTTCTCAAAATTCTGGTACAACAGACTGCCCCACCTGGCATCAGCGTCCCTTTTGGCTCTCACCAATCGCTTCACCTCGTTTCTACTCTCTTTGTAGCTTTCATAAGTCACCACAGACTTCACCTACAACCACTCCTCAAACGCTCCTCTTTTCTGTACCACCGCCAGTTTGACCTCCTCGTTCCACCACTCGCCACCTTTCCTTCTGCACCCGCCCACACGGCGCGCACCACACACCTTCACATATCTCAACGCATCCCTTAACGTATCCCATTCTTACTCCACATCTCTCAGGTCCTGTCCTCTTACGTTATGATATACTTCCATCAACGCCTACTGGAACTCCTCAACTCTACTTCTCACATTAAGTCCACTCACTTCCACTCCTTCTCTTCCTCCTCCCACTCATTTTTTGCCCTTCCACTTCTGCCTCCTTGTTAATCTACCTTCCACCAGCAGATGATCAGACACTCCTCCACCCTTCCCTCTCAGCACTCGCACATCCAACAGCCTCCCCCCACAACACTCCTCGATATCATCACAAAATCCATCGGTGCTCTCTCCACCACTGCCCCACGGACCATCTTTACCCATGTGTACTTGTGGATATCTCGCTTCTAGAACAAACTGTTCCCGACCACCAACTCCTGCTCCATACACAGACCTATCACGTTTTCTCCAGACATTTCTACCGGGAACGCCATACCTTCCTATTACATTCTCCACCACTACATCTCCAACTCTCGCATTAAGGTCACCCAGTACAATGACCTCCAGAACTCTCAAAACACTCACTCAGGTCAGCCCAGAATTGCTCCCTCTTCTTTTCACTCCTCTCGCTGCCAGGTCCCATCTTTCTACACCTAACTTAACTTCCACCCACATCAATCTTGAGGACACCTTCTTCCACTCGGTAGCGCTTTTAGCCAAACGATCACTCAATATCAAGACCACACCAGACTTTCTTCCACTAACCACACCAAACTCACATTCGCCCATACCTTTCAATTTCGTCTCACTCAGCGCCAACGCATCAAACTTCCTCCTCATAAACATCTAACCAATCTCTCTCATCTTTACCTCATTCGTACAACAGCCACGCACATTCAGCGACTCTAACAATAGGGTTCGGAGAGGCGTGAGCCTCTCCTTCCTTCGTTCGTCTTGCCGTCTTTGAGGAAGGGTCTTACAGAGAAAGGGATTCTTAGCCCCTTCGCCCCGTCCCTTTTAATCGTCTTTTACGACACGCAGGGGTTACGGTAGCACGATTCTACTCCCGGCTACGGGGCGCCCTTTTAGTCGCCTTCTACGACACGCGGTGGATACGATAGCAAGATTCTAACCCCACAGTTACAAGGCCGGGGTGGATTGGTTAGAATAAATTGAGGGTTACATCAAAAATTAAATAAATAGTTATAGATCTCATGCTCAATCTGAGAACTCAAGGTAAGTTTCAGTATGGTTTGGTTGTTCAACAGGTTGACATCACCCCTATCCTTTAGGCATCGGTCAGGTTCACGGGCTGCATAAAGCCACGGTCTAACCGCGTGTGGTGGAAACCCTTATTTACCTCCAAAGTACCCTAATTGACTTTTTGCCTCTCTTGCATTCGATGCTTAGTTTAGAACTATACAATCTATGTTCAGTTCTCTACCGAAGCTCTAACGTGAGCACTAATGATCTCCCCACTAGTGAGCTCTTACATGGATGAGTAAGAAGCATAAAAGGAGTGAGGCAGTGATTTATTTTATCACCAATATTGGTTCGTTTATTGATTGATTGATTGATTTGGGCCTCATTTCCACCAGAGCCTCAACGTGAGTCATAATAGGCTCCCCCGTAGGGCGCGACCGTCGTTAGTTTAGGTAAGTCCGCGCAACCTCGCGCGCGAAAACATTAGCTTTGTCAAGATGAAGTCAGTACATATTTTAATTGTGGCATATTCGCGTATTAGCGCGTACGAGAGAGTATAAGGTGGAGGGACCACCTCATTCGCACAGGTGTTTTAGGTTTAGACAGCTTCGTAAAGTCCGGTATGTTTTCCGAAAGCGATAAGCTTTTTACGGTAGGTTGGGTCCGTGAGTAGGCTTTGTAGGTTGCACGGGGGATCTAGGAACGCTCTGTGGCCCCCAGCCAAGTAATAATTATTAAAAGCAATCACTGCCAACCACGACTTTATTATTATTGACCGACGGCCTAGTGTGTGTCCCCCTTCTTACTACTTCACTATTTGACTCCACGTTACCACATTAATAAAAGGGACGACACACTATTTATTGAGTTCGGGTCGGCCAGATGGGGCTTATGGCTGGTGCCGATAATTGCACCCACCCTTTTAACTCACCCTGGAGTGGCTAACCAGGATTGCCCTTAAGCACGAACTTCCAGATATCCACCCATGCAACGCAGCGCACGACAAACCAAAAATATATATATGTGTGAGGAGGGTCCCAAATGAAAAACTACTGTCACGTTTTAATTTAACTATATTTAATAAATTTAAATGTCGAATACTGATGATTAAACCCCTTCACGCACGCAGACTATGTCCCGTCGGCTACACGCCGCACACAAGAATATGAGCCAACGAAAACGCCTATGGTCCCTCGATATAAACCGTAAATAAAACAATAATACCACACCCTCAAAACTAATTAGTGAATAACTGTAAATAAGGCTATAATGCCACACGTCAAATATTTGAGAATAAACTGTAAATAAGCTATAATGCCACACGTCAAATATTTGAGAATAAACTGTAAATAAGGCTATAATGCAACACGTCAAATATTTGAGAATAAACTGTAAATAAGGCTATAATGCCACGCACGTTACCTAACTAGATTATATATGAAATACAGGCACGTATGCCAACAACTGAAAGGCACGTATGCCAACAAATTATATAATAGAGATTATAGCATAATACAGGCACGTATGCCACCAATGAAAGGCACGTATGCCAACAATTAACCTATAACGGCAAGTATGCCAACTGCTCACATATAACGGCACGTATGCCAACAAATTAACAGGATAACGGCACGTATGCCAACTGCTTCACATGAAACGGCACGTATGCCAACAAATGAAAGGCACGTATGCCAACAAATTATATAATAGAGATTATAGCATAATACAGGCACGTATGCCACCAATGAAAGGCACGTATGCCAACAATTAACAGATAACGGCAAGTATGCCAACTGCTCACATGTAACGGCACGTATGCCAACAAATTAAAGGCACGTATGCCAACAAATTAAAGGCACGTAGCCAACAATTAACCTATAACGGCAAGTATGCCAACTGCTCACATATAACGGCACGTATGCCAACAAATTAACAGGATAACGGCACGTATGCCAACTGCTTCACATGTAACGGCACGTATGCCAACAAATTAAAGGCACGTATGCCAACAAATTAAAGGCACGTATGCCAACAATTAACCTATAACGGCAAGTAT
>SDVV010032322.1:0-11440 GCA_016164225.1 Gammarus roeselii
AGGTTTACCAGAGATTAGAGTGATCAGGTTTACCAGAGATTAGAGTGATCAGGTTTACCAGAGATTAGAGTGATCAGGTTTACCAGAGATTAGAGTGATCAGGTTTACCAGAGATTAGAGTGATCAGGTTTACCAGAGATTAGAGTGATCAGGTTTACCAGAGATTAGAGTGATAAGGTTTACCAGAGATTAGAGTGATCAGGTTTACCAGAGATTTAGAGTAGGTTTACCAGAGATTAGAGTGATCAGGTTTACCAGAGATTAGAGTGATCAGGTTTACCAGAGATTAGAGTGATCAGGTTTACCAGAGATTAGAGTGATCAGGTTTACCAGAGAATAGAGCGATCGTGTTTACCAGAGAATAGTGATCAGGTTTACCAGAGATTAGAGTGATCAGGTTTACCAGAGATTAGAGTGATCAGGTTTACCAGAGATTAGAGTGATCAGGTTTACCAGAGATTAGAGTGATCAGGTTTACCAGAGATTAGAGTGATCAGGTTTATGAGGGAGAATAAAGTGACTGGGTTTCCCAGCGCGTTGGAGTCGAGGTTTTTCCAGTACCAAACGTCGAGCCAACAAATACTGATGCAAAAAAGCCATCGCCAAGTTTTCGTCTAATCATAAGAAGGTCCCGGTAATTTTTTTATTCAAAATAAGGTACGAACCAAGATCCTCCGGGACGGAGGAATCTATAGTAAAGTAAGACGAGATATCATCAATTCATAACTGATTAGATATTAGCTAAGAATTCCATGCAGAATTATTCTTCAAGCATTAGGCGAGCGAGCGTACGAGTAGTCAAGGAATGGGCTCCTGGGAAAATGAGCGCCTCGGTACTCCGCCCAGGTCGGTCATTCTGATGAGACATACTAGATTGAATGGGAGACGAGAGAGTGCCACATGATCCCAACACAGCCCGGGACGAGTGAGTGCCACATGGTCCCAACACAGGTCGGGTGACAGCAAGGAGCATACTCACACGACTTACCCTGCCTTAGAAACTCAAGGAATTGCATTCGTCCTTGAGATGAAGAAGAGGCAGGAATCAAGGATCCCAAGTATGAGGTCTACACTCAGTGTAGAGAATAACACGCACGAGAGCAGCAAAAAAAGGGAGAAGTCGTAGAGAAGAGAAATGTTTGGACTGGTGTGCAACGAATATTGGGAAAGTGGTCGAGAAAAAAACGATAAGTGAGAGAAAATTTGAATTAAATATAAGATGCAAGTGAGGTCAATTTAAGTAAAGTCAATTCAGTATAAGAAAGAAGAGGAGAGTTAGTAATGAATGAAAAAAAGAGGAGAGTCTGAGGGAATTTGAATTGATTATACATTCATTTCCACAGGAGCCTCAACGCGAGTCATAATAGGCTCCCCCGTAGGGCGCGACCGTCATTGATTTGGGTAAGTTCGCACGGCCTCGCGTGCGAAAATATTTGTCTTGTCAAGATGAAATCATGCACATATTTCAATTTTGGCATATTCGCGTACTAGAGAGTAAAGAGTTAACGAGTGTCTTCGTAAATGTATGTTTATCTCTGTGCGTAATGGGGTGGAGAGACCGCCTCACTTGCACAGATTTACAAGTGTTTACAAGTGTAGGAAGACAACAACAAACCTATTGGCCCAAACTAGGTTGCCTTTTGATAGCAAGAGGGTTAGTTCTGGAGTAGAACGTCTAAGAGGTCTATTGGCCCAAACTAGGTCGCCTTTTGATAGCAAGAGGATTAGTTCTGAAGTAGAACGTCTAAGAGAGCTTCGTGTGCCATTTCTGTTTCTTTTATAACAACAGGAAATGGTCGTGTGTTGTCGAGTCGCAACTTTAACGTTTCGATTGTATTGCTGTTTACAATCTTCGTTGGAAGTTTGTTCCATTCACCGACAACTCTATACGTGAAGAAATTGCGCGTGCTGTCGAGTGAGAAATGTTTCCCAACGTTTTGTATCCATTGTTGCTAGTCACTCAGTTTGTATCAAGAGTGAAAAGGCTCGCTCGGTCGACGTTTTCCTTACCCTTCATAATCTTCCACACTTCTATCATATCGCCTCTGACTCTACGTTTCTCTAGCAAATAAAGATTGAGTTCACGAAGCCTGTCTTCGTAAGATTTATTCCGAAGCGAGGGGATGAGTTTGTTAGCTCTACGTTGAACCTTCTCAAGGTGTTTGGAGTTTAGACAGCTTACTATAGTGCGGTGTGTTTTCCGAAAGCGATAAGATTTTTACGGTAGGTTGGGTCAGTGAGTAGGCTTTGTAGGTTGCACGGGGGATTTAGGAACGCTCGTCAGGCTGCCGCGAGTGCGTTGCAATCCATCAGTAAGTGTTTCACGCTGATAGCCACTTGGTGGCAACAGAGGCAAGGTGGCGCGTTCGGTTCTGTGTCGACATCCATCAGGTGGTTGTGAGTTATCCACGGTCCGGTGCACAAGCAGTTGATGAACACTTGTTTTTTTCCTGTTGGTGAACTTTGTTTCCCATTCTCCGACTGAGGGTTTGACTGACAGCATGTTTTGACCATTCTGTTGCCACATTTCATCCCATCGGGATGTTATATGGGAGTTGATGATAGGGAACTAGTCCCGATAATGTATTGCAAAAATTTGTTCTTGGTGAGTAGATGCCAGTTTAGAAAGCGAGTCCGCAAGTTCGTTTCCTCTTATTCCCGCGTGTCCAGGGATCCAGCAGAAGTCAACTGCCTGACCCGTCTCGGACATCAGAGATTGTGCTGCATTTTACGTAGAACGAGATGTTCGTAGTGCAGTGTTTTAAGCTGAGTGAGGACACTCAGACGGTCTGATAATACGAAGTATTTGAGGAAGCGATCCGTTTTGGCAATAAAAATGACTAGTTCGAGTGCATGGAGCTCCGCAGAGAACACGGAGGCCTCTTGTGGGAGGGTGGCCGAGAGTACGATGTGCCCGCACACAGCGGCGGCTCCCAATCCGTCCGCGGTTTTGAAGCAGTCAGTGTATATATGGCGGTGCTCTAAATGTTCTTCCTCAAATAGTCTTAAAAATTCCTGCCGGCACGCGTTGGTTGGAGTAGTTGCTTTAGGGTACACTAGTAGGTCTAAGTTGACTGGTGGTGGGATGATCAACCATGTTGATATGTTGATTTGAAGAATTCGGTACGGGAATGAAGGCTTATTAACTTTACGATTGATGTTTAGCGAGGTCAGCAGGTTGTCCACACGTAGGGAGAACGGTGAGCATATATTATTTTTAGCAGCAAAAAGGCGCTTATCAGACATGTTGATGCTGTACCTGATTGCTGGGTTGTTGATTAGACTCCTAGTTTTAAAATAGTTTTGTAGCGAAAGTTTGTCTCGCCGGTGCGGAGTGGAAGTTCGTTAGCGAGCACGTTAAGGGATTCGATTGGGGTGGAGCGGAACGCCCAGGTTGTGATACGCAAAGCATTGTTTGAGATGATCGAGGCTAGTTTTGGCTGCAGAACCGTGGACAACGGCTCCGTAGTCCATGCGAGATCGTATTATTGCTCTGAACAACGTCATTCCGGTGTCCATGTTGGCACCAAACTTCAGGGATGTTACCGCTTGGATAAGTCCCGTCGACCTTTTGCAGCGAGTGGCCAGGGCTGTGATGTGGGGTCGCCACGTGAGTTTAGGGTCCCACATAAGACCCAGGAATTTGATAGTTTCTTCGTATGTTAAAGATGTGTTGTGCAGCGTTAGGGCTGGTTTCGGGTGTAAACCGGGCACAAGGGTTAAGTGCATGCTTTTACTTTAAGAGGGCGAGAATCGGAATCCGTTTAGGGAAGCCCAGTTTCCGACTAGGTTTAGGCACTTCTGGAGTTCATGTTGAATTGTTATGAGGCTGGGGTGCCTGTAGCTTATTTGTAGGTCGTCCACGTATAGTGATGAGAGCAGTCTTCCGTCTCGGGGAAGAATGTCGGCTAACTGATCGATTTTGAGGGTAAAAAGAGTGACACTGAGGACCTGGATGACGCCAATTTCTAGCGGATATGACGGAGACTGAGTGTCGCCAACCTTGACCTCGAAGGTGCGATTTTGTAGAAATTGGTGCATGGAACGTGGTAGCCGATCTCTCAAACCTTTACGGTGGAGATCTTGCATGATCCCGTATTTCCACGTATTGTCGTATGTTTTTTCAACGTCGAAAAATAAGGAAACCACATGTTCTCTTCGAACGAAGACCTGTCTAATGCCTGAATCGTACGAGGTGGTCCATTGTGGAGTGGCGCTTACGGCCACCGCACTGGATATTGTTAAGGTCTGCCTGCATTTCAAAGTAGTCGACCAGGCGTGAGTTTATCATTCTTTTCATAGTCTTACATAGGACGCCAGTTAGGGCAATGGGACGATAGTTATGTGGGTTGCTATGACATTTTCCGGGTTTGGGTATCGGGATAATTACGGATTCCCGTCATTGATGGGGAACGAATGGATTTGAATACAATGTATTGAACACATTTAGTAGGTGCTGGCGAGCGTTGTCAGGGAGGTGTTTGATCATTCTGATGGGCACTCGGTCCGACCCAGGTGAGGTTTCACGAGTGTGGTCGATAGCATTTTGTTGTTCATGGATGGAGAAAGGTTTGCTGTAAAATTCTTCATATGCGGAAGTGGAGTCGATGTGCACACTTTCTTTTATAATCTTTTCCCGTCGGAAAGAAGCCGTATAATTTGTTGCTTGCGATATTTGGCTGAAAGTCTGAGCTATTTTGTCCCGATGTCATCGTATGAAGAATAGACCGTGTTTCCGTCCGACAGAATGTGGATAAGTCGCTCGGGACGATCTTGGATACGTCTGATTTTTGCCCCACACTTGGGAAAAAGAGAGGTGTTTCGATTGAGTGTAAGTTTGCGGAACACGGCAGTTTCCCTTTTCCATGCGCGGCGGAAGGCCCCGTACATCCTGTCACGCTGGTCCTTTGCTTCTTGTACCTCCGGGCACCACCAAGGTATTGGGAAAAAGGTTGAGGTTAAATATTGGGGAATGCATACGGCAGCTGCACTTTCTCGTATAGATGTATGACAAGGTCGTGCTCTGAGATGTCTTCGGGAAGGCCCTCCACATCGTCCCATGCGACATGTGTCGAGTATTCCTCCCAGCTGGCTTTCCGGTAGTTGAAACGAAGTTCCTGGTCGGTTAGTAAGTAGCGATATGATCACTGGGTAGTGATCACTGTCACGGGTTGAAGGCAGGACTCCCTAAACAAGTTGGGGAGCTAAAATGGGGGAACAGATTGATAAATCGATGGCGGTTTCACTTTCGAGGGTGTTCCGAGTGGGTTGTCCTTTGTTGAGAAGGACCAGGTTGCGAGTGTCTATGATGATGGCTATTATCACTCCCCTGAGGTCTGTTCTCACGCATCCCCACACTACGTGGTAGCTGTTGAAGTGCCCAAGTAGGAGTACGGGATGATGCAGTTGGTTAAGCAGATCGGTTATTAGTGCCTCCGTGAGGTCGTGGTTTCGTGACGAGTAGATAGATACAACTACAATTGGTCTTGAGATATATATCTTCACTGCTACAGCTTGGAGTTCTGTTCTCAGTGGGAGGAGGTGATGAGGTATGATTTGATGGATCATAACAGCACTCCGCCGGGTGCAGTCACATTATTGTGACCTTCGCGACAGTGCATGACATATTGAGGGAATGTGAAGGTGGCTGTGTCACGGAGTTTGATCTATTGGAGGCCTACCACCAAAGGTTTATGAGTGGAAATTAACGATAGTAATTCATCTTTCTTGCTTTCAAGTTCCTGGCAATTCCACTGAATTTTGTGTTGTTGTTTATTTCGGATCTGTTAAACGCACAGATCTTGATGGTCTGGAGCGGTCGCGTGGTTTGTAGGAACGTTCGTGGTGTTTGTGTCTATGAGGCGCAGGTAACTTAGATCGAGAGCGTTTGCAAGAGCGTCCGCTTTCTGTAGAACATAGATATTTGAGTCGAGTGCGGTGCATGGTCGATCAGTGGCTTCGGGTATCAGTTCTTCGTTATAGATTTTCAACGCGTCCTCGCGCAGGCGATGGTCGTTCTCACTTGTGAGATGTTCTGGTGTCGGGCATGTTAGCTGAGGGTTGAATACCTCACTTTGGTTTTCGCTGGTTGCAGTCGCAGTTAAGACGGTCAGAAGTCGTTCAACACTCTGATCGAGGCGAGCTGTGGTTCATGGGGTGTTGCTATTTTTTTGCTTCGTGGCGAGAGGGCGTCGCGTACCCCGCAGTCGTCGTCGGGGGAATCTTCGCCTCTTCACTTCATGATTTTCGGGTTATTGGACCTCTCCTCATGGTCGACCGAGGCAGCATCCATCGCAGTGCTCTCCTGGGCACTGGTGATTCGTTGCTTGTGACGCCCGCCTCTATTACGAGGGCGGTCGCTGGGCTGGTTGTGGTATTGTTAGTACTGGAGAGGAGTGATAGAGTCATGGTAATAGTATGTGTTGCCGGCGCGCGAGTGTCGTCTGGTGGGGTAGACTTAGTTGTACATTTAACTGCTTTGGCGTAATTTAAATTACGACCATTAGGGTTTTCGTCTTAAAAGATTTGGATGGCTTGTTTTCGTGTCACTCTGCGGTCATTTTGTATGATAGTCTTTGCTTTTTGGTACATCTGCTTTTGGCAGTCGCGATCACCTCCCTCATGAAGGCATGAGCAGTAGTAGCAGTTAGGTTGGTCCGCTGTGCAGTCCTTTCGGTCAAGGTCACCGGCGCATCTCTTACAGCGTTGGGATATGTATGGCTGGCAGTATTTGATGAGGTGGCCGTATTCCAGACATTTTTTGCACATTGCAGGTTATGTCGCCACAAGGGTAAGTTTTTGTTTTTCCCTGTACGCCCGGGATTACTATGAATCCGGTGTGTCACGTCCTGGGAAAGTGATTTGATATGCGGTGGTGTCCTCTATTCTCTTCATCAGCTCATCCAGTCCGATATTCATCACTGCACAAAGGTTCTCTAGTTTAGTGAGGCGCTCGCAGACTTCACTGGAGAGCGCCGAGCAGTCCTCAGTCTCCAGCTCGGGAAGGCCCATCATTTTGCTTATCTTGCCCAGGGTACTCTGCATTCCAGTTATAATCGCGTCCAGCTTTGAGAAGCGTTCATTTGTGTCGACGACAACGACCTGAGTCAGGTCTCTTGTCAATGAGGTGAGAGGTTCGTCATTCTTTCTCGCAGACTGGTTTGAGTGCGACGCTCTGGAGGGGCAGTCAGCCACTCTCCGATAGGGCATGGTCTTGCCCATTGCTTGATCCCCGGCTTCTACCCGGGGTTCTGGGTAATATAGGTGTGGCCTTCTTTACATTCATTTCTTTTGTATATACGAATATATGCACAAACTTAATCCTTAAATTTACTCTTAAGATTAATCTTGAATCAATTTTTTTTTATGAAGATTACCGTTTATATTAACTTTGGTTTCGATTTTTAATTCACAAACCCGGGGTTGGACGGTGGAGGGATCTTTCAAAACAAAATATATTTACACAAAGGGACAAATAAAATTTTGTGGTTAACGAAGACACCGAGGGAAGGCGGGTGAGCCTGGGATACCCCCAGGGGGTATCCTTCTGAGGTGCCTTATTGCTCTTGCTCTAAAGAGATGATAATCGATCTCTCCAATTAAGTTGAAAACTTCAACTTTTACGAGACGATATTCGGTCTCGGAGCGATATTCGGCTTAGAGCGGTGACCGGCTCACATTTTGATACAGCAAAAAAAAAAGCTTCTATACCCTTGAAACTTGCTAACTTTGGAGCTTAGACGCGAAAAATAGTATGCGATGTTTTTTTCGAACTCACGTGTCACACATTGTTTACGATACTGCCTCTGCGCAAAACTAAAGGGAAAGAAGGGTGTTTGCCGCCCCGGTTGAGCCGTGACTTTGCGCTGCCCTTGAACCTAACATAGGCCTAAGAGTGTGGGGAGAGGGGGGGAAACACTATCAGAGCCACAGATCTAATCTGGCGAGTTTATGCGATAGATGTAGCTACCAATAAAAGCGTGGTCAGTCCAGATGTGTTCGAGACAAGTAACATGAAATTTCTGTCATGGCAATAGTGAGACCATAAGCACCATTGCTGTTTCCTAGCATGCGTCAGTGAAAATGGCTCACTAGATGGCTCACTAGATGTGACTAGATGTGTCGAGGCACAATTGACAGACCGTTTTTCTTCGGATAAGGCGAAATTTATGTTCAATAAAAGACGTAGTGAAAACATCTTGATAATTATTATTAATTTCTCGCTTTTCGTTCCCACATCCTCAGCTACAGTGTGTGCAGCTACTGGTTATATTGCTCCCTTAGTCATGGTCGAGTGGTCCTGCCAGGCACTCTGATTCCAGTTAGTCAAGTCCAGACACATTTCTTCGGATGTCCGAAAGTGGCTGCGCAGTAGGTAGCTAGCTCATAACTCATACTCTGTGGACCTCGTGAGCTTTACACAAATGTAGATAAAGTCAATCGAATAGCAGGAACCGTCAGCCCCAGCGGAATGATAGTCTCTAACGCACAGTCTGCCTAATGAAAATGAACATGGTATGACGCTTGAGCAACACAATGATTGTAGTAGTAATAGTAGTAGTTTCTTCTGTTTTCCACCGGTGCTCCAACGTGTAGTCACTGAGTGCTCCCCGTAGGGCACGATGATCTGTTGATTCTGCACAGCTTTGTGCACGAAGTTGAGTTAAAGTTCACAATTAATACGCAGGGAAGACAGCGGCTTCATATATTCCGGTGTATTTTCCGGAAGCGATCAGTTTTTTTTCGGTGATCTGTTCCTGTGAGCAGGCGTTGTAGGTTGCACTCAAGAAGGTTCGTCGGGCTGCTGCGAGTGCATCACAATCCATAAGCAAGTGTTTCACACTGATTGCCACTTGGTGGCAACAGGGGCATGGCGGTGCGTCCGGTCGCATGTCTACGTCCATTAGGTGATTGTGGGTTATCCACGTGTGTCCTGTGCATAGACGGTTAATGAACACTTGGTCTCCCCTATTAGAAAACCTGGCGTCCCGCTCTCACACGGATGGTTCAACAGCAAGCATTTCTTGTCCACACTGTTGCCAAGAATCGTTCCATCGTCATGTTATACGTGAGTCGATGAATGGGAACCAGTCTCGGTAATGTATGGAGATGAATTGTTCTTGCTGGGTAGACACACCCGTTTAGCGAGGAAATCTGCGAGCTCGTTTCTTTTTATTCCCACGTGTTCAGGGATCCAGCAGAACTCGAACGCCTGGCCCGCCTCGGACATCAGGTCGTGTTGCATTTTTCTAAGGGCAGGGTGATCAAAGTGTAGAATTTTCAGCTGGGTGAGAACACTCAGACTCTCTGAAAAAAGAATATATTTCGGGAGGCGGTCACTTTTTGTAATGGAGATGGCCAGTTCGAGTGCATGTAGCTCTGCAGAAAATACAGAGGCCTATTGGGGCTGGGTGGCAAAACGCGAGGTCCCTTCGTCTACGGCGGCAGCTCCCACTCCGTTCGATGTTTAGGAGCCTTCAGTGTATATATGGCGGTGCTCAGAGTACTGTTCTTCAAGTTCAAGTAGTCGTGAGAATTCTCGGAGGTACATGTTGGTTGGGGTTGTTGCTTTGGGGTACGTTTGCAAATCTGGGTTGACCAGTGGTGGGCTGATCATCCACGTTGGTGTGTTGATTTGAAGAATTCGATAGGAGAATGAAGGCTTGATTGCTTTGCGACTGATGTTCAGCGAGGTCAGTAAGTTGTCCACGCATAGAGATACGGGTGGGCATATGTTCTTCTTAGCCGCAAAGAGGCGTTTATCAAGAATGTTGGTGACGTCACCGAGAGCTGGGCTATTGATGTAGCTCCTTGTCTTGAACTAGTACTGTAGTGAGAGTTTGTCTCTCCGGAGCGGAAGAAGAAGCTCGTTAGCAAGCGCGTTCAGGGATTCGATGGGTGTGGAACGCAACGCACCGGTTGTGATAGGCAGGGCGTTACTTACGATGATGGAGAGAGGTTCAAGAGTGGTTTTGTCTGCTGAACCGTAAACAATTGCTCCATAGTCAATGCGCGAGCTTATTATTGTTCTGAATAACGTCACGCCGGTGTCAATATCGGCTCCGAAATTCAAGGATGTTCGGTGAGGATAAGTCCGGTTGCCCTTTTACAGCAGTCTCCAGGGCTGTAATATGAGGTCGCCATATGAGTTTAGGATCCCACACAAGACAGAGGAATTTTATTGATTCTTCGCATACTAGCGGAGTGATGTTTGGCGTTAGGGCTGGTTTTAGGTGTAAGCCGGGCACGAGAGTAAAGTGAATGCTTTTCGTTTTGGAGGGCGAAAATCGGAATCCGTTCAAGGAGGCACAGTTCCCTACTAGGTTTAGACATTTCTGGAGTTCCTGTTGAATTGTTAAGAGGCTAGGGTGCCTGTAGCTTATTTGTAAGTCGTCCACGTATAGTGATGAAAGCAATCATCTGTCGCGCGGGAGAATGTCTGCTATCTGGTCGACCTTGAGTACAAAAAGAGTGACACTGAGGACGCTTCCTTGCATCATTGGCGCCTAGCATCTTCAAGCATCAGAATCCATGCATTATTGGCGTTTCGTTAGCATCGTCCAGCATTAAAATCCATGCATTATTTTCGCTCCCTTAGCATCATCAATCATCATAATTCATGCATTATTGGCGCTCCCTTAGCATCGTCCAGCATTAGAATCCATGCATTATTGGCGCTCCCTTAGCATCGTCAAGCATCAGAATCCATGCATTATTGGCACTCCCTTAGCATCTTCAAGCATCAGAATTCATGCATTATTGGCGCTCCCTTAGCATCGTCAAGCATCAGAATTCATGCATTATTGGCACTTCCTTAGCATCTTCAAGCATCAGAATCCATGCATTATTGGCGCTCCCTTAGCATCGTCAAGCATCAGAATCCATGCATTATTGGTGCTTCCTTAGCATCGTCAAGCATCAAAATCCATGCATTATTGGCGCTCCCTTAGCATCGCCAAGCATCAGATTTATGCATTATTGGCGCTTTCTTAGCATCGTCAAGCATCAGAACCCATACATTATTGGCGCTCCCTTAGCATCGTCAAGCATCAGAATCCATGCATTATTGGAGCTTCCCTAGCATCGTCAAGCATCAAAATTCCTCTGGCGCTCCCTTAGCATCGTCAAGCATCAGAATCCATGCATTATTAACGCTTCCTTAGCATCGTCAAGCATCAGAATCCATGCATTATTGGCGCTTCCCTAGCATCGTCAAGCATCAAAATCCATGCATTACTGGCGCTCCCTTAGCATCGTCAAGCATCAGAATCCATACATTATTGGCGCTCCCTTGGCATCGTCAAGCATCATAATCCTTGCATTTATGACGCTTCCTCAGCATTGTCAAGCATCAGAATCCATGCATTATTGGCGCTCCCTTAGCATCGTCAAGCATCAGAATCCATGCATTATTGACGCTTCCTTAGCATCGTCAAGCATC
>SDVV010032323.1:0-11440 GCA_016164225.1 Gammarus roeselii
AATTCCATTTCTTGTTCAAATATAAAGTTTGTGTAATGAATTTAAACAAGAATGCTAGTCCTCTTTGGAGCTGTTTCGTGAGCGCCTTTGGATATGCCCCCGGCCGCCTTCCATAGTGTCAGCACATGCGTCAGCTGTGAGGCGTGCACCAGTACCCGTGCATTGCCACCCTTACGAGGGTCAGACCAAATGAGGCAGGCAAAGTAGAGATTCAAGCATATTAGTAGACGTTTTATATCTGTTTCTTTGAACGAGGAAAGACGTAGGATGGTATTTGGTGTTCAAGGAAGAAGCAGCATGGGGAAATGAATAAACATTTAAACATTTGCCACTCAACCTGTTCCCGTGAAACTCATTTAGTAAAAAAAAGTGATCGATAGAGTGACAAACGGACGCCATTAAACAGCTTCTCTTTGCATTGGAATGGTTCAGGAATGGAGTGTTCCTCTCGACAGGTTATGATAGAGGGCCGCTGGGTTACATCCATCCTCGGCCCTGCAAGCTCTCCTTCTCAGCATGGCTCCACTGGAGAATCCCTGGCCCATTCGTAGAAAAGCTGGAGGAGGCACCTTCGCTAACTGTATAATAATAACACAAACTCAACAGGTTAAATTCTATTCCAGCCTCCTGTCTTTCCTTCTTACATCCCGTCTACCGTCAAATACGTGTGTCGATTCAATATTCTAAAATCTGAAATAAGTTGTATCCTTTGACGAAGCCCTTCTAAGGTCTTGCGTCGTAATCGTGATCCGACTATTACTTGTTGTCTTTAAATTCGATTTTATTCATTTCCAAGCAAGCCCCTCTTCTTTTCTTTAATAAACGTAGAAGAACTGAAATTTGATGGATCTCGATTTTTTCTAAACGGATTCGGTCCCTCACGTTTTCGCCTATCATATTCATCATCAAGTGTGCCAGACACAAAGTCAGACAGTCTGACATACAGACAGACAGACAGACTTAGGAACCTGGATTTTTTTATAGTGTAGCTGCCTGCAGCAATTTGGTCCATAAGTCAACTCGACCAAGTTTCACACAAACTTCATCCTCGGGCACCCTTCCTTGTTAGCCCAGGATTTGTCGTACAATATTTCCTAACAAGGTTGTAAGAAAATAATTCATTCATGAGAGAATTCAGTTTAGTTTAGTACTCCGTGGAACGAACCATTTGGACATCATGTCACTTATTTGAGAACATTTGAAGTGAAGAGGCCTCTAGTAGGATAGATGGAAGATTGGTCAAACATCGTTAGGTATTCAAAGTTTCTTGGCAAAGTCGATCGTTGAACCGGGTGTAAAAATTATATAATGCTTCGTCATTGACGTTTCCAGCATTACGTATAATTCAAGGTCTTTCCAGCTCCCTATAAGCCACTACAAACCTAAACAGTCAAAGCTCACGGAGTTAGGGAAACAAATAAGGTTCGGAATATCAAGAAAAAGTAAATTTTTTGCTTAGTACGTACGCTTTGCTTAAAAATATACAAGGCAAATAGATTGGTCTTTGGCTTGTTTAATTCCACGTTAAATACACGCGGGTTTGTTAGAGGGGAATCATTTATTTGCGGTCATGTGTCCATGCCAGCGCACAGCTTGCCTCCCTCCCCCCAACTCCCCACCCTCCCTCGGTGCCACCTCTCAAGCCCCGACGGCCTCATCGATCAGAGGCACTATTGATTTCCGATGCATTTTCGAGAGGTTTAAGCTCCCGACTGAGGTGCGCTGTAGTGAAGTCGGCTCACCCACAGACTTTTAACCGAATTAAGGAAGGTTACGAGGATACTGAAGGAGCTTCCTGATACCCAAAGAAAATTAAGGTAAAGGGGGAGAAGCTGCACGGCGTCACGCAGCTCTTATTTAAATGTACGATTTTTTGTAACAACATTGGTTTCAAATAGAATAAAAAAAAGGTAAATAAATGTCGCTCTAATTAGTGAATAATTCGCTTCTAATATCCACTTCTTGCATTGGTGCGCTAGTCAAAGAATAAACCACCTCTCTTTATTGCATGTTTTCACAGCATTATTAATATTGCATTCTAGAAATAGGGGCCGTAAGTCCTGTTAAGAGTTAACATGACTTACTTTAACAAGTCAAGCTACCGCCATATTTTGATGTGACAACAGTATTGGTCCCCGTAACTAACAACACTCTGCTCTATTACCCCTTCTTACTTCCCTTTTAACTCTTGCTTTAACGAGAATTGGAGGGTCGGTGTCAGTCGCGCACTGCAATCGTGTTAACGCCCATCAGCAAACCCTTGGTCTTCTTAGCTCTTATGAATGTTTGTTAGGTCAAGGTAGTTAGTTCCTCAGCCAACACTCTAATATTATATTATGTGAATAAATAATGGACTAATATTTCTTGCTAATCGTATTGAGCACCATTTTGATAAGCCGACAATTGGAAGAATCCTCTCTGCAGTCCACTTACAGGATATTAAATGTCCAGTTAATGCTTGTATGTCTTCTCCAGAACATAACGAGCCTTCCAGACGGCATGGCATTTATTTTAAATATCTGATATCTGATTGCTTCATTTTAGTAGCAAACCGGAAAAAATCATCCTGTGCAGAGGAATCTTCACACTCCATAATATTCTTGTAATGTATAGTTCATTTTCTGTTGGGGGCATGTTAGCAAAGTATTCATGATGTGAAGTGGAGTCTGCACACTCTTTCTTATTCCTGCAATCTATCGTCACTTCCAAAACGGAACATGCGTTTGAAATAACTGGAACTCATTCCGTATGCAATATCGAAATCACTTCCAAGTAGAGTGAGGATTTGTGATCGAGTTTTGTGGTGTTGAGAAATAGTTATGGAGTAAAGTAGTCCTTGATTATTACTGGTTCTAATTCCATTACGGACTTAATCAGTAACCCATTTGCATTCTGGGTGTTTATGTTCGAACACCAGAGCCAGTTTATTACTAATCTCATATCATTTCGAGTCCGTCCACAGAGTTGATGTTCATCATTTCTATTCTGGGCACTGATTCAAATCTCTTTGGCGTTTCTATTCAAGGTGTGAGATCAGATTCACCTGTCCGTACCCATCCTGGGTGTGGGGTTCCCCACTCCTTGCCCGGGACAGAGAACGTTTACGGGGATCAATAGTGGAGGTGGGGACGTCCAGTACACGGCGAGGAGAGGGCGGGGTGAAGAGGAGAGGGCGGAGCCTAGGAGATCCTTAGGAGAGTGCGGCAGAGAGAGAGTGACAAAGAGAGATTGAGACAAAGAGAGGGAAGAGAGAGAGTGAGAGAAGAAGAGTGCATGGGAGAGCATTGATCAAACATGTCTCTACAAGTAATAGATGGATATCAAAGGACTGTGCTATAGTTAAAGTGAAGCTATTCACTGGGGTATTTATGCAGCCGTGCACCTCACGCAATAGTGTTTTGATTTCAGTTGTATTTTTACTACTTAAAAAATGAATAAAATTCTTTACAATTTACAAATTAGATTACTATTCATTCAATGAGGCGCCTGTTGCTTTAGGTAATCAAGCGGGTCGCCATACCTGGTGCAAAATTATTTTATAGCCACAAGTTGTTCCACCAACCGAACTAATGAACTATTTTACTGGTTATTACATGGGGTAAAGGTACGTGTTTCTAACCTGCAGGGCAGTCTTACGTATTATTCTAGGGTACGCAGCGCTGTTCGGCCATGGCAGTGATCTGTATTGAAGAGGTGCAGGTGCGCGTGTGCTCCCGATCAAGTATTCTGGCCTATTGTAGGAATGAGGCGGTAATTAATATGGCAGCAGTTTCTGAGACACGTTTAATCGGCGTGTCTTGTCACCGAAGCGTGTCTTATAATCAAATAATTACTAGATCGAATAGCCTGATTCAATAAAAGACAATTCTTTGCATGCAGAGCTTGCATTCATGATCCGTCAAATTCAATCTATAATAATTAGTAGATTTAAATATTATATCAAAGAACAGTGGTTATTTTTTTAATTCAAAGCTTTCGAATCAGTCTCCGATCATTTATTTTCAGCCTAACTGACGTAGAGACCCGTAGGAGTTCTTCTTCCTGTTCCGGCCCACAAAGTCCTCCATCGGACCTTGTAACACAACCCTCCTCAAAGACGCTATCAGCGATGACCCTGTGCTATCGATCTGTGAAGGGTGCAAATCTGCCACAAAGCGGGCCAGAGTGGGCTCGCCAAGCTGCCAAGAGCGGACGTCGATACATCATAAGATTGAATAACAACACATTCATTTTCCTAGCAACTCTACATATCTTGGTTAACATGCTAAAACCGCTGATAGAAATTGGCTTATTGATACCGGAACAATTTCAGTTATTCATTGAGCACTAATTTTGCATAAAATGATGCAATCGCCTGTATGAGATTTCGGATAATTTTTTATGATTTATTTTGTTGAGGCGATCAAAGTAAAAAGGTTTTATCGCATATTTTGATTTTTGGAACCATCGGGCTTCCCGATCAACGTCAGCTTTTGTTGAGAGTGAGCCGCTAGTCCTCTAGCAACAAAATATCCGTGATGCCAATGCTGCCTCTTGCACAAATTCTGCTGCTACTGCGTCAAATGCTGTTCCACTGTCACCGCCCCTGCTGCTGCTTCTGCGGCTGGCACTGCTGCTGCTATTGATCTCGCGTTTATTGATCGCCTCACCGTGCCATAGGATACTACTCCTCCACGCCTCCTCCCACCCCACTATTCCTTCTCCCCCGTTCCTCCAACACTTGTTCTCTGCTCCCCCGCACCTCAGCTCTCCTGATAGGGGTGTTATTGTGCCAGAGCCACACGACACTCCTACCGAGACGTGGGGTGTACATGACCATTCCCTGTTCACCGCATCACCCGAAGCTGTTCAATATTACTATAACGTTCTTTTTAGCTGTCAAAATATTCATTTGTTTTGCGACACATAGTTTGGTTGTCATTGTACAAAGGTGTACACACGCAATATTTCTTTACATTCACCGTAAATCAAATTAGAACTGTGAACTATATCCGTCGCAATGCAAGGGAATAACTTATTCTGATCAAAACGTACACGCATTTGGTGAGGAAATTTAAGGCCAATTTCTATCGCATTAGTGTCTTCGTACAGTAAGTTCTGAGTGCGAATGCTAATCGATCGTTCAAAAGAACTGCAACTGTTCCTTCACGAGGACCGTCGATCGGTGGAGCGATTGGCCCCGGGCCAAACCGGTTCGAGCGTTAGGTGTTGCGCGAGGCTCCACGATCCTGGCCAGCCCACACCGACGCAGAGGGTTTTATCGATACAGAAAATCGGTAAAGAAGCTTGCGAGGGCAGAACAGCGATGGGGAAAGGCGCGGCAGAACAGAGCTGGCCTGATGCAGTGGTCTAGGTTGACCTATGATACTCATATTAGTATCACCACGCGCTGTAGATAGAAAATTTCATTTATTAACAGATAAGGGATTTAAACGAAGAATAATTCTATAGGGCAATGCGTAAGATACTGACCCTATGTAACTGAATAGTGCATTCTTCGTTAAAAAACTCCAGTCCTCACCAAGATTCAAACTCCGCGTCGCAGGAGCACGAGTCCAGTTCGCTAGCTACTGAGCCATCCAGCACAACAAAAGTTGTGATTCAAGCTTTCGTGGGTTTTGTACTGTTTATGGTCGCCGACTAAATTTTCTGTTCCTCATTGTTATCGATAGACAGCACAATAACCGTGCTCAAAATAATAGAGTCCTTCTCGGTATGTTTTCTCAAATATTGACACTATTTTTTAAGATAATCAAAATCATCTAACAGAAGCTTTACTATTCTAAAAAGCTCCGCGTATCGTCGATCAATGCGAAAAACGAGAGTATTTTGCCGTTAAATGACACCGCATCCCTCGTGCCGCCGCATTGTACATCCCCATGAACTGTTTTTCGTAGCTACACCCTTCTTAACTTCAATAAAAACATGCAACATTAATAATTTGCACTTTAACAAGAGCGGCTGGTGCTGGTGCCCACAGTAAAGGCCTCTCCGTAAAGTGTACCAGTGCCAGCAGGCACAGTGCCTGCTGTGGTGGGACGACCCTAGCTAGACCATCACGAGCCGCCGCCGCGAGAGGGAGTGCGTTTTCCGTCGGTGTTCGCGCGTCTAGTCATTTGCGTCTCTTTTGCGTTAAATCGAAATTCGAATGATGTCGTGTTTACAGTGCGTATGGAATTCATACCTCCTGGGTGGGGCTTGATTGTGCTAGTGAGTGTTTCTGCACAGCGTGATGAACATATTCAAAATAAAAACTTTGACTTGTGCGAATAACATCAAATGCGATGGAGGTTTGTTGGCTCTGAGAGCACAACGTGACAGCTGTGTAGTGTTAATGAAAAGTCTTTAGGTGTAAAAAAATGTCAGTAACACATTGCGAATTCAAAAAATTGAAAGAAATTGAACTAGTTATGAAATATACTGGAATATCTTATAAATTTTAATGTGAGTTGTGTTCATCCGAATAAATAATGGATTAATTTTTTCTAATGTGTGTCTGCGACGTTAAAGTGACAAAAAAACTAGTTTTTGTTGTTCCGTTTGTGAACGAGGAATAGTGAAAAATGGGAAGTGATATGCGTAGACTATTTTGCCAATATCGATCCACGAGATAAGCTTTGCATATAAATGCACAACATTAGTAAAAATGTAGTGTATATTGCCCCACTCCGTGTGTTTTACAGCAGAACCAAATACTAATGCTTATGATATTCACCCGCAATCGTCGGGTTCGACGTATGGGCGTGACGCAAACAAAACGAAGAAGCATCCCCAGTCCGCACACCTACCTCTATTACCTAGAAGAGGGGGGAAAAAGGATTGAATTTGAGGTATTTTAGGTTGATGGGTTACGCTCGAAAGTAAACAGCTTGAAAAACAACATTCACTCAATCAGAGTAAATCCGTTTTGTGAGGTCAATTTTTTTTCCTTCTTCGATTATTCGTCGAAGAAGAAATTCGTTCCCACATAAAAAGTTATATATAAACCTATTGCATTGCAGGGCATTCCCTTAAGAATGTATCAACTCTGTGGTCAACCAAACTGATATATCATTTACCCAGGTATGGATATGCAAATCAAAGAGTCATTCCTACATATTCTTTTTGGGAACTTTCATCGATGTGTCAACAGAAATAAAATGTCTAATTTATTATTGTAGCCCAGCAATCGCGCTAAACGTATTTCAGCACACTGTCATAACCGCTAAAAAAATCAGCAATAGGTTCGTCTGCCCCGAGGGTTAGAAACACGTACCTTTGCTTCACGGGTTTGGAACATGCACTCATAAGTTAGGTTTGGCTGGGCATGAAAGGTTTGATTGTAGTGATAACCAGTAAAATGGTCCATTAGGTCGGTTGAAAGTGGCTGCTCTGACTGAGGAAGGCTGTGCATTCCTCAATTAGCCCTAAACAATTGTTTCTGTATTACTATCGGTAGAGAAAAAAAAAATTGGTAAACATTATTTTTTCGAATTCCTACCCACCTTGGACACCAAAGCAATCTTTCTTGCATCCATCCTCAAATGATTGCTGAGTTCCACGAACCCTTTCTTCGGTTATCCAATCGTTTTAAAGTCATTAAGATCCAGCTACAGACTACTTCCCTCGATGGCCCTACTCCATTTCACACATAGTCTTTTTTTAACACTGTTTGGAGGTTAATATATCTCTATATATTTTAAATGGATTTAAAACTCCAAATGCTGGAAAATCTGGAACACATTTCTACCATGAACGCCATTGCCCCCATCAACCTCTTCACGTCTCCATTCACATCCACCTAACTCATCAACAGCTGTTGTATTTTATTTCATCAACCAATAAGTCTTCTCACTCTCCTCCCGCATTTTACCCTCCTCCCATCACCCGCGACTGCAGTCGCCCTACCCCTTAAATGCACTCGCTTGCAGCTATTCTACCCTCTTACCTCTACCCGCGACTGCAGTCGCCCTAACCCTTGAATGCACTCGCTTGCAGCTATTCTACCCTCTTACCTCTACCCGCGACTGCAGTCGCCCTATCCCTCAAATGCACTCGCTTGCAGCTATTCTACCCTCTTACCTCTACCCGCGACTGTAGTCATCGGTCTTATTGAATGCACTCCCTCCGCTATTCTACCTTATTCTTTCGCTCGCTGCCGCAGTCACCATCCTCTTCATATCGACCTTGTCGTCACCCCAGCCCAACGCTATCTTTCCTTTGTCTGGTCCGGCAGAGCCCGGCACCCTCTTATCGACTTGCGTTTTGTGAGGCCTGTTCTGCCGAATGAAAAGGTGTGCAATTGAATGCTGGCGGCAGCTCCAGTTATCACAGGGCTCGAGCCGCTCACTAAAGTATCGACTTGTGCTATCGACGAGTTGGCAGCGGCGGGTGTTGGGGCTGAGGTGGCTTGGGTCACGTTCCCGTGGTGTTCGGGGTACAGGGGGCTCGGGGTCACGCTCCCCTGGTTTTCGGGGTATGGGTGGCTCGGGTTCATGCTCCCCTAGTGTTCAGGGTGCGGGGTGGCTTGGAATCAGGCTCCCCACGTGTTTGGGGTACGGGGTGGCTTTGTGTTACGCTGCCCTGACGTTGGTGGTTGGAGTTGAGAGAACGGGATAACGCGGGGTCACGTTCCTCTGGTCTTATTGGTAGGAGGTAACTTAGGGTCACGCTCTCAGGGTGTTAGGGAAACGGGATATCTTGTGGTCGCGCTCCACTAGGGTCGGGGTTACGGTGTCACTCCCGCGTGGTGTTAGGACAACAGGGCATCTCGTGGTCACGCTCGTAAGGATATTGTTGCCGAGGGTTAGCTCAGCGTCACACTCTTATGGTATTGCATTTAAAGAGCTGAATAACTTGAAATGTTTTTTGGTTAAAGTCAATGGTTATCATATAATATCGTTTCTCAAGATTTATGGACATGGGTTTGACTAGTGTGGCAGGTGTAAGGTAGTTAGGGTCACACTTCTTTTGTGGTGTCACCGGTGAGGTGACTTAGGGTTTGTATTCTCATCCTGGTATTGGGGACGATGAGCCGATGATTCCGATACCTGGGCCACCCTACATGCTCTAGATATGTTTTTTTTATACTGCTAGTCTTAGTTTTGTGATTGGAAAATTTCTTAATTATTCGCACAAAAAAAAACTTATCAACAGCCACATTCCATTGTGAGCCGGTGATGCCATATAATAAATGATGATAGGTGTCTTGCTTATTTGAATGTTTATCAAATGACACAGATCATGTGCTATTCAATTAGCATTCGTGGTAAGAAATCATCTTCTATCATTCCAAATCATTTATCGCATATCTAATCCCATGGATCGATTTTGGCAGATAGGTCTAACTAGGAAGTATTACTGGGGTTCAAGTGCCCAAACCATAGTGAAATTAGGTTGAGTGGTGTCGGCTAGTGAAGTGCAGCAGAGGATCGATCAGTGAGTCAAGTACTTTTTGTCAGTGAATGCTGTGGAAAAAGACAACAAAGTGTTGATCGTCCGCGATGGTGTACGGACGAATGTGTGGAGTATAGGCCTGACCAGCCCTTCCTAACATGGAACCTCTTAGATTCTCCCTTCCGGCTCCATCCATGTTCCAATCCCAACACAAGCTCTGTCGAGAGCAGCTGCGTGGGAAGCCATGCAATACTCTGCGACAACAATGTGCGACAGACGAAACAACAGCAACAATGCCGACTAAGCTGTTCTAAATGTTTCCGCAGTGTTATCCCCTCATGTGAGTCGATGTACCATGTCTGAGGCCACCAAAGTTTACCCCTCGTAATAAAGAACAGTTCACTTTCATTGTTCGTCGTCCGTAATACATGACTTAAACTTGATGCTAATCAAACTTATAAAACAGCCCGACGACATAGAATCCGATTTCTTTTAAATTTAGTACTTGTATCACTAGATGGTTATTTCACCTCTCCCATCTCTGATGATTAGTCAATATTCTAAATTGGAGAATTCGAATTAGATAAAAATATTCTAAAGTTTGGGTTGATGTAGAACCAATAACAATGTTATGGTTTTCTATGTAATAAGATTTTTTTTTAAACTTCTACACGCCCACATTACCTCGATTTTAATTTATCGAACTACAATAGCTTCTACATTAATCATGCCTCCAAAATCACCAATTCCATGAATCTCTATTTTTGCCGCCTTATCAATTATTCGGGGGGGGGGGGGGCGCGCTGAAACCTCGCCCCCCCCCCTCCCTCCTACCTATCTATGCACATCTTCTAAGTATGCCAAAACCACCATCTCCCGACACACGCCTCATGTAAACCACACTGACCTCTCCCATTAACCCCCATCCCACCTGCGTACCCTTTCCTACCCTTTATACCCGACTACCAAACACACACATCCAACTTCACCTGCCCGACCAAAACGCTTTTTTCCACCTAACCACTTCCTCATGTTCCAGGGCGTCGTCTGGCGGTATCCGCATGGCCATGTCGCCCCAGCAGTTCTGCCTGCGCTGGAACAACCACCAGTCTAACTTCGTATCGGTATTCGAACAGCTCCTGCAGACAGAGCTCTTCGTGGACGTCACAATCGCCGTGGAAGGCAGGACGCTCAAGGCCCACAAGATGGTGCTGTCAGCCTGCAGTCCCTATTTCCAGGTAAGAGGCTTATCAAGTCAAGGCTGTCAGCCTGCAATCCCTACTGCCAGGTTACAGGCTCATCAGTTCAAGGCTGTCAGCCTGCAATCCCTTCTTCCAGGTGAGAGGCTCAACAGTTCAAGGCTGTCGGCGTGTGATCCCTACTTCCAATGAATGAACTCAACAGTTCAAATCTGTGGGCCTGTAATCCCTTCTCCCAGGTGAGGAACTCATCAGTTCAAGGCTGTAGGCCTGAACTCCCTACTTCCAGGTGAGGGACTCAACAGTTCAAGGCTGTCGGCCTGCGATCCCTACTTCCAGGTAAGAGGCTCACCAGTTCAAGGCTGTCTGCATGCAATCCCTACAGCCAGGTTACAGGCTCATCAGTTCAAGGCTGACTGCATGCTATCCCTACAGCCAGGTTACAGGCTCATCAGTTCAAGGATGTCTGCATGCAATCCCAAAAGCCAGGTTACTGGCTCATCAGTTCAAGGCTGTCTGCATGCAATCCCTACAGCCAGGTTACAGGCTCAACAGTTCAAGGCTGTCGGCCTGTGATCCCTACTGCCAGGATACAGGCTCATCAGTTCAAGGCTGTCTGCATGCAATCCCTACAGCCAGGTTACAGGCTTATCAGTTCAAGGCTGTCATCCTGCAATCCCTTCTTCCAGGTGAGAGGCTCAACAGTTCAAGGCTGTCGGCGTGTGATCCCTACTTCCAATGAATGAACTCAACAGTTCAAATCTGTGGGCCTGTAATCCCTTCTCCCAGGTGAGGAACTCATCAGTTCAAGGCTGTAGGCCTGAACTCCCTACTTCCAGGTGAGGGACTCAACAGTTCAAGGCTGT
>SDVV010032324.1:0-11440 GCA_016164225.1 Gammarus roeselii
AGAAGAGCTTCACGGATAGCAAGCCCAATGCAGGAAGGATCTCTCATTTTGAGAAGAACTTTACGGATAGCAAGCCCAATTCAGGAAGGATCTCTTCTTCTCAGAAGAGCTTCACGGATAGCAAGCCCAATGCAGGAAGTATCTCTCATTTTGAGAAGAACTTTACGGATAGCAAGCCCAATTCAGGAAGGATCTCTTCTTCGTAGAAGAGCTTCACGGATATCAAGCCCAATGCAGGAAGGATCTCTTCTTCTAAGAAGGGCTTCAGGGTTAGCAAGCCCAATGCAGGAAGAATCTCTTCTTCAGAGAAGAGCTTTATGGATATCAAGCTTAATGCAGGAAGGATCTTTTCTTCTGAGAAGGGCTTCGCGGATAGCAAGCCCAATACAGGAAGAATCTCTCCTTCAGAGAAGAGCTTCAAGGTTAGCAAGCCCAATGCAGGAAGAATCTCTTATTCAGAGAATAGCTTCAAGGATAGCAAGCCCAATGCAGGAAGAATCTCTTATTCAGAGAATAGCTTCAAGGATAGCAAGTCCAATGCAGGAAGGATCTCTCCTTCAGAGAATAGCTTCGCGGATAGCAAGCCCAATGCAGGAAGGATCTCTCCTTCAGAGAAGAGCTTCAAGGATAGCAAGTCCAATGCAGGAAGAATCTCTTATTCAGAGAATAGCTTCAAGGATAGCAAGTCCAATGCAGGAAGGATCTCTTATTCAGAGAATAGCTTCAAGGATAGCAAGCCCAATGCAGGAAGGATCTCTTCTTCCGAGATGAGTTTCATTTTAAAAATAAATGATCGTTCCAATTATTTCAGATCATCTTGATTCGATTTAAAATTGTGAAGCATTAATAAAAATGGAAACGTTATTTATGTGAACATTTGCGACTGCAAAAGGATCCGAAAACAACTCTGCTCGAGCAGATTTTCATCATTATTGGAAAATTAATGAAAAATTGTTTTTCTAATACTCAGAATAAAAATGTGAATTATTAAGATCATTCTAATACAATTTTTTTGATGGGCCCGAAGGCCACGGGAAGATGCCTTCACCACTTATTTCTCAAGGCCCCCAAAGATAGGGAGACCCCTGGCCCCAATGCTCGCCAGAGGTTGTGGCGTCCAACCATACTGCCGCCTCCTTTAGAAAAATCCTATCTATAACTCCCTGAGTTGATAGGCTTACTAGCTGATAGTACACTTGAAGCGTTGCCACGTTGCACAGCCAGTCCCAGCCTCTGCTTCAGCCAGAACGTTTTGCTAGGGTCCCCGGACGCAGCAGATAATACAATTATTTACTGATAATGTAATAAAATAAAATATAAATACTTTTATTATTTCAACGAGTTGTAGCAAACTCTGCAAATTTCCGTTAACTTCCAGCTTGGTTGAACAGTTACCAACCAAAACATAATTGAGTATACTGTAGGAATGAGAATTAAATATTATAAGATCAGGCCCGTGGGCAGGCACTAAAAGATACCCTCAGCAACAGAATTCAGTTATTGTCCACGGATATGTTCAATCAACCTGAGTAGTACCAGCAGGATATTAAAACACTATTCTGGGCGTGAATAATTGATTAATATTTTATTTCCTCGCTTGTACATTGATAAATATGTGGATTGGCAATAATAATTAATCAGAGATATGTGACGACCTCCAGCAACCAACAAATGACTAAGAGCTACTCATATTACAAAGTGGACGAAGCTGTGGGACATGTTTGCAATTCAGTCGATCGAGTTAGAAAGTTTTTGCCAAGCCTTTTTCGCCAATGCACGAAGCCCGTCTGTGCCTACATTCAGTTGGCATCAACATCCGAACTGCTGCCAGATGAGGGATTCGCTGTATTGCAATCGTATGGCTACATTCCAAACATAAGCTTACGCGCTACATTTCATTTTTTATGACCGGACCAACATTTTTTTTTCTTATATTACGAAACAGAACAGATGGTACTTTTACGAAGTCCTAAGTCGATGCAGCTTCAGAACGAGTGTCCGCTAAACGTCGCTAGGCGTTGTTATTACTATTGCTTCTAAACATGGTACCCATATCATTCATTTACATGAGGGGTCATGAAAGGAATGCGTTAAATTCAATTTTTTAGTAGGAAAATAGTATATAAACATTAATTTACTATCAACTGCACATAACTAATAACAGTGGACACATTTCCGATTGCAAATTCCCATCAATTGCAAGACCCTACGTACTGGCTATCTAGTTTAATGAGCGACAAGGTTTGTTTGGAAACAAAATCACCTTGCGACTTGTGGCAACTAGCTGTGTGACGTCAGAGCTTTGCGCGGCGCCCTGGTGAGAGGTCGTGGAAGTTTACCTACGGGGCTAACAGCGCTAACAGCAGCACACAGGCCACAACGCAGACTTGGGACGTGATCAAGGACTATTGTGACCTCCTTGGACGTGAGCACGGTCAAATGAAGAATTTTTAATGCATTTGAAAGTAACAGTTTCACATGAAGAATGGTAAAGTTGACTCTTCAAAAATCTGAGATAGCTTAGAAAGAGAGGGAAAATTAATAAAAAGAAAACTGCCTAAAGTATATGTAGAATGAGAGGCAAGTGAATGCACTCAAGGAGGTATATGGAAACAGCCAAGTCATGGAAGGTGAATTCTGACGTTGCCTTGAAAACCAAGTCCTCGTGTAGCTAGCTCACGCAGCAATCTTCCTGTGCCGCCAACGGCATATTTCAGTTACTTCCAACTGACATGCACCATTTGATGCTTTGCACTCTGAGACTTTTCTTCAAAAAATATGCACAAACTTTACCTGAATCGTTTCTTCTATTAAATTGATGTATTTTCTCTGATTGAATTCACGGTCATCAAGTTTGTTGATCTGAGATAATTTTTATAAATGCAGATGCTGTTGTCACTGAGATTGTTCTAGCGTCTGACAACGCCAGAAAGATTAATAGGTCAAGAAATAGAGGATCTCGAAGATTTATGACAAACACAAATGATGCAAGTGTGTAAGCATGTAGTAGAGTTCAACGGCAAACGATGGCTAGAATTCCTGAACAGCGTGCTGGTGTGTGGGGTCGATCCTACAACGTCAACCAGCAATAACCTAGTGCTGCATAGAAGCAGTGGCCTAGTGCTGCATAGGAGCAATAACCTAGTTCTGCAAAGGAGCAGTAGCCCAGTGCTGCATAGGAGCAATAACTTAGTGATGCATAGGAGCAGTAGCCTAGGGCTGAATAGGAGCAGTAACCTAGTGAAGCCTAAAGTAATAACCTAGTGCTGCATGGGAGCATTAACTAGTGCTGCATAAGAAAGTAACCTAGTGCTGCAGAGGAGCAGTAACTAGTGCTGCATTTGGCAGTAACCCAGTGCTGCATGGGAGCATTAACTAGTGCTGCATAGGGGCAGTAACCTAGTGCTGCATGGGGGCAGTAACCTAGTGATGCAGAGGCAATTTTTTTATAGCACACGTGATTTAAGTGCTTCAGGAATGCACAATTTGGGTGTGAGACAAACATTCTTTTACGTTCCTTAACGTGGTCCAAAGAGCAACAATGTCTGCGACGTGTCACGACGTGCCCGTGCATGCTCAAACATGTCCCAACGTGCTTGAATACTCGGCCTTAGGAGACGGTTCCGACATGTTTCTTCCTCTTCACAAATGGATCAAATCAACGCTAGCACTAGTGCAAGTAGAGTGCTATGATGTTGCTTAAATCGACGTTAGCACTGCTGCAAGTAGAGTGCTATGATATTGCTCAGATCAACGTTAGCGCTGCTGCAGGTAGAGTGATATGATGTTGCTCAAATCGACGTTAGCACTGCTGCAAGTAGAGTGCTATGATGTTGCTCAAATCAAGGCTAGCACTGCTGCAAGTTGAGTGCTATGATGTCGCTCAGATCAACGTTAGCACTACTGCACGTAGAACGCTATGATGTTGCTCAGATCAACGTTAGCATTGCTGCAAGTAGAGCGCTATGATGTTGCTCAAATCAACGTTAGCACTGCTGCAAGTAGAGTACTATGATGTTTATCAGATCAAGTAGAGTGCTATGGTGTTGCTCAGATCAACGTTAGCACTGCTGCAAGTAGAGTGCTATGATGTTGCTCAGATCAACGTTAGCACTATTGCAAGTAGAACGCTATGATGTTGCTCAGGTCAACGTTAGCATTGCTGCAAGTAGAGCGCTACGTTAGCACTGCTGCAGGTAGAGTTAGCACTGCTGCAAGTAGAGTGCTATGATGTTGCTCAGATCAAACTTAGTACTGCTGCAAGTAGAGTGCTATGATGTTGCAAAGATTGACGTTAACTTTGCTGCAAGTAGAGTGCTATGATGTTGCTCAGATCAACGTTAGCACTGCTGCAAGTAGAGTGCTATGATATTGCTCAGATCAACGTTAGCACTGCTGCAAGTAGAGTGCTATGATGTTGCTCAGATCAACGTTAGCACTGCTGCAAGTAGAGTGTGATGATGTTGCTCAGAGCAATGCTAGCACTGCTGCAAGTAGAGTTCTATGATGCTGCTCAGATCAACATTGGCACTGCTGCAAGTAGAATGTTAAGATGTTGCTTAAATCAAGGCTAGCACTGCTGCAAGTCAGGTGCTATGATGTTGCTCAGATCAATTATGTCTGATAGCTCAGCAGGGGTAACAATGTTCTGATTACGTCTGATAGCTCAGCAGGGGTAACAATGATCTAATTACGTCTGATAGCTCAGCATGGGTAACGATGATCTAAAAACGTCTGATAGCTCAGCAGGGGTACCAATGATCTAATTACGTCTGATAGCTAAACAGGGGTAACAATGATCTAATTACGTCTGATAGCTCAACAGGGGTAACAATGATCTAATTACGTCTGATAGCTCAGCAGGTGTAACAATGATCTAATTACGTCTGATAGCTCAGCAGGTGTAACACTGATCTAATTACGTCTGATAGCTCAGCAGGGTTAACAATGATTTAATTACGTCTGATAGCTCAGCAGGGGTAATATTGGTCTAATTACGTCTGATAGCTCAGCAGGGGTAACAATGATCTAATTACGTCTGATAGCTCAGCAGGGGTAACAATGATCTAATTACGTCTGATAGCTCAACAGGGGTAACAATGATCTAATTACGTCTGATAGCTCAACAGGGGTAACAATGATCTAATTACGTCTGATAGCTCAGCAGGGGTAACAATGATCTAATTACGTCTGATAGCTTAGCAGGGGTAACAATGATCTAATAACGTCTGATAGCTCAGCAGGGGTAACGATGATCTAATTACGTCTGATAGCTCAACAAGGGTAGCAATGATCTAATTACGTCTGATAGCTCAACAAGGGTAACAATGATCTAATTACGTCTGATAGCTCTAGGGACCATCAACTGGAAATAAGCTAATTGGCCGATAACAAGAAGTAATTGCCCCGGAATCCATCATGGAATGGGGGTAGTCGAGCGTACGAGGATTCACTGTAATTACTGGGAATGGATACTGGCCTAGAACAACAACAGTTGGGCAAATGTTGGTAATGGCATCAAGTTCAGTAAGAAGCCACTTCATAGCACTCTACTTGCAGCAGTGCTAGTGTTGATCTGAGCAACATCATAGCACTCCACTTGCAGCAGTGCTAGCGCTGATCTGAGCAACATCATAGCACTCTACTTGCAGCAGTGCTAACGTTGATCTGAGCAACATCATAGCACTCTACTTGCAGCAGTGCTAACGTTGATCTGAGCAACATCATAGCACTCTACTTGCAGCAGTGCAAGTTTCGATCTGCGTAACATCATAGCACTCTACTGGCAGCAGTGCTAACGTTGATATGAGAAACACCATATCACTCTAATTGCAGCAGTGCTGGCGTTGATCTGAGCAACATCATAGCACTCTACTTGCAGCATTGCTAACGTTGATCTGAGCAACATCATAGCACTCTACTTGTAGCAGTGCTAATGTTGATCTGAGCAACACCATAACACTCTACTTGATCTGATAAATATCATAGCACTCTACTTGCAACAGTGCTGACGTTGGATCATTGATACCCCTGCTGAGCTATCAGACGTTATTAGATCATTGTTACCCCTGCTGAGCTATCAGACGTTATTAGATCATTGTTACCCCTGCTGAGCTATCAGACGTAATTAGATCATTATTACCCCTGCTGAGCTATCAGACGTAATTAGATCATTATTACCCCTGCTGAGCTATCATACGTGATTAGAACATTGTTACCCCTGCTGAGCTATCAGACGTAATCAGAACATTGTTACCCCTGCTGAGCTATCAGACGTAATTAGATCATTGATACCCCTGCTGAGCTATCAAACGTGGTTAGATCATTGTTTCCCCTGCTCCTTAGGATGGACGAGACAAGCTGAAGTGGGAGAAAGTCGTTCCATCGTTACTGTCAGTGATTTTCTCCGTCAATACCGATACACTAGATTCCAAAATTAGATTTGAAATTAATGTCAACGAGCATAATAAATAATACGTGAAAGTGTCGATTTCTAAAACAAACTTTAAAAAAGCTGTGTTCACAGAAAACCCAAAGTTGTATAAATACTGTACAACATTTGTCGTTGCTTTCAGATCAAAACCTGTATAATTCGTAAAGAGATGAATTGCTCCCGTGTAGAAAACCACTTCACAAATTTATGATTATGCGGAGAACGAACCTTGAAGAACTCTTCAAATGTATTTTCTTCCTGGACCAGAACAGCGCTTTGAATACGTCAATTGAACAGAAAGACGCACACAGCTTTAATCACCTTTCTGAATGTTCGTGGCAAATGGCAATATTGTTCATGAAACAATATCGACAGTATTGATAGTAAAACTCTAAATAGATAATGTCTGACCGTTGCCCACGCAATTTCAAATCTACGGACAGAGATATCTGGCACCTTCCTTTAACAATGCTGGAACAATTTTATGAAACCGACTCTAAATCTGTGTACCTGCGACGCATATATATGATTTCATACTAGCACCTACTGCCTTGTCACTGAAATAATTCATTCTCTGCCTTGAGCAGCAACTCATTCCTCTGTAGACATAATCCGGATCATGTTACATTCACTTTGCATGCCTCCAAAAAGGTCGGCTTAGGCAATAAAGTAGCATAGAAACTAGTCTCAATATTTTGTTCATATTGTTTCAACGATGATTGTTAACAAAAACATAAAAAAATAAGTCGATAATTGTTAACCTATTAAGTTCTTCGGCACAGTTGAAAGGAAATTTACATAGTTTTGCACAGCGAGATATAAACGTTATCATTGCGGGAACAAAACTCTCTAATCATAAATAAAAGTTAGTAAACAAATTGACCAGTTACTGGTTATCACAGCCTCCCCTTTTTCAATATTTCATTTCCATTTGAGAGAATGCTTATGAACCTTGGCGGTAATGGCCGTGAACATTCGAGCGGAACGAGGCTAAGCACGGCAGATGATTTAAGAGGTCGTTATAGGGAGGCGAGCAGCGACCGCTGGGTGTTTAAGGGGTCGCTATAGGGAGGTGATCAGCGACAGCTGGATGTTCAAGAAACCGTTATAGGGAAGCGATCGGCGACAGCTGGATGTTTGAGGGATCGTTATAGGGAGGTGATCAGCGACAGCTGGATGTTTAAGGGGTCGTTATATGGAGGTGATCAGCGAGAGCTGGATGTTAAAGGGGTCGTTATGGAGAGGTGATCAGCGACAGCTTGATGTTTAAGAGGTTATTATAAGGAGGTAATCGGCGACAGCTGAATGTAAGAGGTTGTTATATGGAGGTGATCGGCGACAGGTGGATGCTTAAGAGGTTGTTATATGGAGGCGATCGGGGACAGCTGGATGCTTAGGAGGTCGTTATAGGGAGGTAATCAGCGACAGCTGAATGTAAGAGGTCGTTATTGGGAGGTGATCGGCGACAGCTGGACGTTTAAGAGGTTGTTATAGGGAGACGATCGGGGATAGCTGGATGCTTCGGAGGTCGTTATTGGGAGGCGATTAGCAACAGCTAAATGCTTAAGAGGTCGTTATAGGCAGGTGATTAGCAACAGCTGCATGTTTTGGAGGTCGTAATAGGGAGGTGATCAGTGACATCTGGATGTTGATGAGGTCATTATTGGGAGGCGATCAGCGACAGCTGAATGCTTAAGAGGTCGTTATAGGCAGGTGATCAGCAACAGCTGCATGTTTTGGAGGTCGTAATAGGGAGGTGATCAACAACAGCTGGATGTTTAAGAAGTCGTTATAGGGTGGTGATCGGTGACAGCTGAATGTTCAAGAGGTCGTTAGAAGGAGGTGATCAACGACAGCTGGATGTTATAGAAGTCGTTATAGGGAGGTGAAAACCGACAGCTGGATGTTTATGCGGTCGTTATAGGGAGGTGGTCAGCGACAGCTGGATGTTATAGAGGTCGTTATAGGGAGGTGATAACCGACAGCTGGATGTTTTAGAGGTCGTTATAGGGAGGTGATCGGCAACATCTAGATGTTTAAGAGGTCGTTGGTTGGATAAAAGGTCGTTATAGGGAGGGGATCAGCGACTGCTGGGTGTATTAGAGGTCATTATTGAGGGGTGATCGCCGACATCTGGATGTTAAAGAGATCGTAATAGGGAGGTAATCGGTGACAGCTGAATGTTTAAGAGGTCGTTATAGGGAGGTGATTAGCGACAGCTGGATTTTTCAGAGGTCGTTATAGGGAGATGATCAGTGACATCTGGATGTTGATGAGGTCATTATTTGGAGGTGATCAGCGACAGCTGAATGTTTATGAGGTCGTTATAGGAAGATGACCGGCAACAGCTGGATGTTCTAGAGGTCGTTAGAGGGAGGCGATCAGCGTTAGCTGGGTGTTTTAGAGGTCGTTATAGGAAGGTGATCGACAACAGGTGGATGTTTAGGAGGACGTTATAGGGAGGTGATCAGCGACAGCTGGATAGTTAATAGGTCGTTTCAGGGAGGTGATCAACGACAGCTGGATGTATTAAAGGTCGTTATTGGAGGGTGATCGCCGACATCTGGATGCTTAAGAGATCGTTATAGGTAAGTGATCGGCGACAGCTGAATGTCTAGGAGGTCGTTATAGGGAGGTGATCAGCGACAGCTGGATGTTTTTGAGGTTGTTACAGGGAGGTGAACGGCAACAGCTGGATGTTCAAGAGGCCGTTGTAGGGAGGCGATTGGCGACAGCTGAATGTTTGAGAGGTCGTTATAGGGAGGTGATCAGCAACAGCTGCATGTCTTGGAGGTCGTAATAGGAAGGTGATCGACGACAGCTGAATGATAAAGAGGTCGTTATAGGAAGGTGATCAGCGACAGCAGAATGTTCAAGAGGTCGTTATAGGGAGGTGATCGGCAACAGCTGATTGCTTAAGAGGTCGTTATAGGGAGGTGATCAGCGACAGCTGAATGTTCATGCGGTCGTTATATGAAAATGATCGGGACAGCTGGATGTTTAAGAGGTCGTTTAAGAGATCGTTGCACATCGTATTGTATATGATGTGCAACGACCCATCGAGTCTTCAATTCTGCGTCACTGAAGGCTGGTCGCCTCAAACCTGGATAATCAACGATAAACTCACATGTTATTAGGCTGATTTTTGACGTACGACAGAGGGAGGAGTAATCAAAAGACGCTTCATTACTAAGTTTACTGAATTCACGCAAGTTGGTTTGGTTGACGTACGCCCTCTGCCAACTTTGGAACGGAGACACGAGAATTGTTACATCACAACAGAGGGTACATGGACCAATGTCACTAATGTTTGGATTATGACGTTCACTAAGCAAGAAAATTATCATAATCCAGTTTCAGCTTAACTTGTGTTTCTTGACATGGAAAAAAAGGCATGCGGTAATCTGCTTTACACTAACCGAATACACAGTATGACGGATCTGATTGTGACGCTTCAACTTTAGAAATGGAATCAGTTTCACTGATATAGTGAAGATCTTCGTTCCTTTTGAAAGAAAGGTGAGAACACAATCGTCATCTGTTGTCATAATCTGAAATAATACAATTCGATCATCAACAGTCTGATTGAATTATTGTTAAATCTGAGATATGCCAAATATTTCAGATTATTACTGTGTTCCGAACCAAATAAAAGTTCGTTCTTGGCAGCCTTTCTCTGTATTTTATGCAGGCAGTCGCGGTTGAATAGTGCCGACACTGCACCTATTTTTCTCACATCAAGCAAAAAAGTAGAACAACTAATATTCAACTACCATACAAGATTCATCTCTCCATTGACGGTGGAGGCATCATTTCACTCGTGAATGGGGGGGTGTTTTACTTATTATGTTAGTGGAGTAAAGTCCCTTCGGCAATTTAGCACCTGTTGAACGTGTTGGTCTGATAACAAGGGTTTCATAGGCCTAGATTTGCAAACAGAAGATCTTAAATTAAATTGCTAAATTTCAAAAGATATTTACCTCATTGTTAAAAATATAAGCTGTGATTTTACGTCCGAATTTAAGTCGTAAAATTAAACACTGAAACTGAATGTCGTCAAACCAGTTACATCAGTAGGACGACGTTCCATCAGGTACCACTAGCCTTTTTTCCCTGTAGATCGACTGTTATCGAACTGAGGTCGTTAGCCTTCAGGACACGCGACACGACGCAATAAATACTACCTCAAGAAATTCACATCAGAAGCCGTGTTGCCAGAGAACATTTTCCTCCTGGTTTCCTTGCTCAATTTCAAATCCAGCCAATTGAACGACAGTGGCGATAAAAGGAACCCAATTTAGCGCTCAGTTGTCGCTCTGATATGAGAAGCTCTTGTCGAAGGTTGCAGCTTGGGAGAGGAATGGGACAGGGGGGGCTGCCTGTTAAAAGAAGTGGGTAAGGGTGATCCGTGCAATAGCGATAAGATTGGGAGGAAAAGTGGTGCCTAAAAGGAGCGATGCGAGGGCGAGTAACAGTGGTTACTACAATGGTGACTAACAAAGGTTGCTAAAAGAAGCGATGAGAGGGTGAGTAACAGTGGTTACTACAATGGTGACTAACAAAGGTTGCTAAAAGAAGCGATGAGAGGGTGAGTAACAGTGGTTACTGTGATGGTAACTATATCAGAGGTGACTGAAAAAAATGTGATGAGTGGGCGAGTATCAGTGGTTACTGTAACTGTGACTATAGCAAAGGTGGCTGAAAAAAACATTAGGGAGTGAGTGACTGTGGTTACTGTAATGATGCCTATTACAAAGGTGGTTGAAAGAATCGCTGGGAGGACGAGTGACTGTAGTTACTGTAATGATGCCTATAACAAAGGTGGTTGAAAGAAGCGCTGGGAGGGCGAGTGACTGTGGTTACTGTAATGATGCCTGTCATAAAGTTGGTGGTTGAAAGAAGCGCTGGGAGGGCGAGTGACTGTGGTTACTGTAATGATGCCTATAACAAAGGTGGTTGAAAGAAGCGCTGGGAGGGCGAGTGACTGTGGTTACTGTAATGATGCCT
>SDVV010032325.1:0-11440 GCA_016164225.1 Gammarus roeselii
CGGAAAAGGGGGGGGTAAGGTACCAGTGCCATGAGCCTTGCTGCGGAATTTTGACGTAACCAATGTAGTGGCCTGAAATGAGCGGAAAAGGGGGGGGGTATGGTACCGGGAGCACGAGCCTTGCTGCGGAAACTTGACGTAAGCGATGCAGTGGCCTGAAATGGGTAAAGCCGTGAGGTGGTTAAAGTGCCTGCATGTGCCCAGAGCCTTGTATAGAAAGATCGTTTATAGATTGTGTGAATTCCGAGAAGCGTGCTTAGTAGGGAGGCTGTCCAGCATCCCTTCCCAACGGCTGTTGCGAGGGCATGCTGGAGGTATATCTGATTATTCCTGGTGGACGGGAGACTGAAGGTCAGCAGAAGTGAAAGAGAGTAGCGTGGGTGGTGGAACAGAGGTGGTGAATAAAATAAGGCTGATGATTAGTGGGAGTGCCAACGAGGTTTCAAGGAGCATGGAATCGTGAGAGGACGAGGGTGAGTCGGGAGACGAGTTGGTGTTCAAAGAGGCAACCGGTTGGGCATAGTTGACTGGTGTCGATGTGCGGAATAGGTGTTTACAATTGTTAACTAGTGTAAGAAAACAACAACAGATATTTTGACCCAGACTGGGTTGCCTTTTGATAGTAAGAAGATTAGTTCTTAAGTAGAACGTCTAAGATAGCATCATCAGGGAATGTTTGTAGAAGAAAATAGTATTTAACGATGATACTCGAAACAACTCAAATCAGTACCTGAAGAGAAAGCCACCGACCCACGGTGTTGATCTGAGATTGTCACAGTTTCATTCCTCATTAAACCAATGCTTACCGGTGTCATTGCTGGACACCGGTTTGCAACGAGCAGGTATCAATGCCGGGCACTTTTTTTTACCGTGCTAGTGCCAATGCCGGGCACTAATTTAACAGTATGGGTGTCAATGCCGAACACCGTTTTTCTCGAATATACTGGTGAGAGTGCTGCAAATGGGAGCTATTTAGCGGCGATTTTGGTTAAAATTGTCGAGCCGTGACTTGAACGCTTCGATTGTATCGCTGTTCACAACTTACGTGAAGAAATTGCGCGTGATATCGGGTGTGAAACGCTTGCCAACGATTTTGTATCCAGTATTCGTATCTACTCCGTTCGCATCCAAAGTGAAAAGGATTGCTCGCTTGTCGTTTTCCTTACCCTTAATAATCTTCCACACTTCGATCATGTCCCCTCTGACTCTACGCTTCTCTAACGAATAAAGGTTGAGTTCGCGCAGTCTCTCTTGGTACGATTTATTGCGCAGCGAAAGAATGAGTTTGGTAACTCTACGTTGAACCTTCTCTAATTTAATAATGTATTTTCTGAGGTATGGAGACCAGAATTGGACGGAATACTCAAGGTGCAGCCTAATAAATGCATTGTATAACATGCGCATACTGTTTCTGCTCTTGTACGAGATTGTGCGGGATATCATGCCTATGCCTAATATTTTATTACCTTTTTTGGCAGCATCGTTACATTGCTTGCTGCTTTTCAAGTCATTACTAATTATGACACCTAGATCTCTCTCTTCGGTGACAGGTGTCAGTTTCTTTCGGGACATTGAATATTCGTGTTTAGGGTTATGGTGACCAATGTGCATCCCTTTGCACAGGTGGCTGATCATTTTCTGAAGTAGTTGAACGTGAATGATGTCAGAGAGAATACCTTTGTTGTTGTACAAGGTGAAGTTAGATACTTGTTTTGTGTTAGATGGATGCAGCAGGCATTACGGAAGTGGAAGTGCAGGAGGCTGTGAATGGATTGAAGGAGAGAATGCGCGGTGGTCTGACGGGGTTGCGGTTGAGTGCTTGAAGGAGATTGAGCGCTTCGTGTTTGGTGATGGCGGTTGAGTGCCAGGAGATTGAGTGCATCGTGTTTGGTGTGGTGCCGATGGATGAGCTTGTATTGTTTTGCTTTTTAAAGTACGTATCTATTAACTGTAGAGGTATTAAAATAAAGATTGTGTGGTGGGTTAGTTGTTCTGGAAACTGTTGACAAAGAGGATTATGAACAGCACGGATGGTGCAGTCGGCGAGAAACAGTGTGACTTTAGGGGTGGTAAATGGTGTGACATCAGATATTTGTGATGGGTCTGATATGCGCGTAGTACCTATGACGAAGGGAAAGAACGTGTGTTGGGCCTCCGTGGGTCGAGTGAAGGCCGCCCTGCAATTGAGTCGACAGACGTGGAAGGGATTGCGACTGCATCTGAGAGAAACAAAGTTTCTATGTTCTCAGCAGAGCGTGTTGCAGAGTAGGTGGGGATTAATTAGGGCTTGCATGATGTCTCGTTGTTCAATGTCTATTTGGATGGAGTGGTCTGGGAGGTGAATGCCAGTGTATTAAATCGAGTTTGCAATGGGGTCAGTTATTTGCCATGATACGTTACTGGTGTCAGCTGTAGGGGATAATTTTTTTTACTATTGTCTGAGTGCGTGAGCGGAAAAGGCGGCGAGTCATTTAGGTGAAGTAACGCGATGAATGAGAAGTGGCAATGTGAATGTAACAAGTGTTGGTATAAACGCAAAGTTGTTGGAGGCTGGGTAATTATTTTGAGTAGCAGGGCTTGCAGATAGCTGAGAATGCAAGGAAACCGATGTGAGGTACAGAGGGGTTGAAGGGTGTGAGGTGTTCGGGGCACTCAGTAAAGTGATCCAGTGCATGCATGATTTTGGCTATGGAAGCGAAAAGCGCGTTGTCTATGGGGTAGTTGCCCCAACTGTGGTGTATGGGGTAAAAGTGTGAGGAGTGAGAATGGTTAAAACAAGAAAGATAAATGCAATAGAGATTAAATATTTGAAGAGTATGGCCGGAGTGACGCGAAGCAGTTATAGCCACATTCGAATCAGAGCTGAGGTGGTCAAGTAGATAGGAGAGTTCTAAGAAGGTCCGGACACGTGATGGAAATGAAAGATTCTAGATTTATGAAGAGATTGATTAACGCCGAATTAAGTAGTTGGGTTAGAGGGAGACTGGGCCATGATTGGTTGGAGCAAAGATAGTAGGCTGCTAGAGGCATCAACGTGGTGGAAGTGAAAGACTCGACAAAGGGCATGCGTGAGTATTGAATTATTGTAGATTTAGGATTCTAATGCGGCACCGAAAAATATCCTCCCCACGGTTGCCCTGTTGTGTAACTAGATATCGTGCGGAGGCCTGAAGGGATAAGCTGCTGGGCCCTGTTGCTGTTACTGGCATCGATCTGAGCTCACTCGTGACCCAAAGGAGTGAACTTGCTCTGTTCCCAAGCCTTTTATCGCTGATGCGTGCGTGCGGCTGGGGAGAGTGGATGGATTCTCTTGCTGCCGTAAGCCAATAACTTGATAAATAATTGCATTTAGCAGCCGTAACAAGAACTTTTGTGACTATTTATTTGAAGTTTGATAACAAAAATAGAATGTTTGGCAATTAAAGATATGGGTGTAGTAGAGGTCTCCCGAATATCGTTCGAGTGAAACGTCATCTTTTCGCCTGTGGTGAGGTAAATAAACTCCGGATGTGAGTATACAGTGCAAGCAAAAAAAAAATCCGATCACCATACTCTAAATGGTCGCGAAAAAACAGCTAACAAGTGACAAAATAGTCACTGAAAATGTAGCACTTATAGTACAAATGAGCAAACTTATGAACGAACACAATTTTGACGAAATTTGACGGACACCCTTACTTGACCGCTGCTAGAACCATACTGGGGGTGTTGCGAACCTTGAACTATGCACCCTAAAGAAGGCAACAAAACTTACCCGACATCTTTATCTCTTATGGAACAAATTTGACAGCTTTCTGAAAAATGCTGGAAATACAGATTCAGAGT
This sequence comes from Gammarus roeselii, assembly GCA_016164225.1. Taxonomy (NCBI): domain Eukaryota; kingdom Metazoa; phylum Arthropoda; class Malacostraca; order Amphipoda; family Gammaridae; genus Gammarus; species Gammarus roeselii. The sequence continues at coordinate 3,826 of SDVV010032325.1, forward strand.
ATGGTGATCGGATTTTTTTGCGGGCACTGTAGACTATTGTGAGGTGTATGACTTTAGTAAGCTGCACCTACTTTAGTAAGGCGCATGAGCCTAATTGCATTATTTACCGAAACAACTTGATCCATTTCCAGTCACAAAACATTTCGCGGGTTTATCCCAAGTGTCCGTAATGTTCATTTGTATCGAGGACTCCATCTTACCAGCAGACGCCCTTGTCCCGACATGCTTTATCACAGCGTAGAGGCTGAACTGCGTTTCGGGATGTCCTTTCGTCGACATCATAGCTGCACAAAAAATAATATTAGAAGATTAACGTTAGTTTCAAACATTCATCGACCAAAGTTCAATCCAACTTTATTGCATCAAATTGTACAGCATATTATTGCTTTTTATCTGTTAATTTATGGGTACATCATAGCAGCGATGGACCAATCGAGCAAAGGACAAGAACTACATAAAGACGTGCTGGCAGTATGTTTATATGCATCCGAAATAGGCGCCCTCTTGCTGACTAATCAAACCATCTCTGGTGGACTTAGTAACTTCATTTGACCGGCGCTGGGCTGATCATCCACTTTGGCGTATTGATTTGAAAAATACTCAGAATGTCTACCTAATGATATAAATAATTTGTATGAATTGATAAAATAAGTTTCAATTTAATAAGCTAGGTGGCGCTGCCACCAGGCAACGGACACAAATTGGCGGACTTATTGAAATTTTATACTTTTAGAAGAACCTGCGCGTCTTTGTGTAGTACACTCTCTTTGTTCATGTACTAATCATCACTTACATGACTGAATAATAATATCGGGTTCGAATGGAATCCTTTTACTAAGACGATCAGTCGTTAGAGTTTGTTCATTGAAAATCGTGCGGCTGAGAGACACGCATAAAACCGGCGGCAGATTCCGAAAACGCCGAAGACTGACTCCGCCTTCGTTTACATCGGGGCTGAGGTGGGCATGCAGAGCGTCGCTTACGGACCTTATGCCGTTGCCCTGAAAAAGGAGAAAACATGAGTAATCAACAAGTTGAGGCGAGCCCAAACAGCGTAGTAGCCTGAGTAGGTGTTCTTGTCACAGAATAGATACATGCTACAGTATCGCCACGATAATTGGGGACCAAACAGCGCCGTTTAGCTGAACATTTTTTTTTTACCTGCGTAAATTGTATTATTAGGTATTTCAATTAGTTCAGATGTCGATGGATATCGCATTTAATTGTGAACGTTGCAGTTACCCGAGAGAAACGGTAGTTGGATTACCATGTGAACTCGACGAAAGACAGATGGAAAGGATACTTCATACTTGTGCACGAACACATGCACGCACACTGTGTTTTAAACGAGTGTTCCCATCAAACAAAGTGTACGTGTCAATTTGAATCTTGGAAAGCCTGGATATTCTAATATGCTATTATTGAAAATACAGATCCAGACATTGGGCTGAATCCCTCAGAAATCAGAGGGTGGCCGGCGGCAATGCGCCCCTCCCGCGCCTCCCAAACAGTTCTCCGGCCGGGAGAACTCGCAACGCACACTTAGGTCATGAGTGCATTCCGAAGTCAGTGTTAGCAGCAGGGTCCGACAGTAAAACTGGTTTACACCGGCCGCGTCATAGTGACCGAGCCCTTGAACCCCTCTCCCTTCCCCACCCACGACGCCAAGGGCGAGAAAGCACATCAGACCAGCGTCAAAACTCATTCATTCACAACCATTCTCCACTCACGCCTACCCATTGCACGCTCTCTTGCTACCTCCGCACTTAAATAAGTCTCTCCTTCCTAACGCCTTCTCCAGGCCATCCCAAAATTTGTTTTACCTCTAGGCCTACGTCCACTCAGCTCCGCCTTTGTCACTCTTTTCACAAATCTACCATCACCCATCCTCAGTATATGCCCGAACCATCTCAGAACACGTGAATCTACTCAGTCCTCTAACTTCTTCATTAGCACCATTCGAATTCGAACAACGTCGTTAGCCAAGCTCCTTAAACATTTCATCTCGAAAACATTCAGCCTTCTTCTCTCTTCTGCTCGACCCCAAGTCTCAGCTCCGTAGAGCACAATTGGTACACCTACCCCCTCATGCAACCCATTCTTAGTTTCCATCCCCACGTCCTACAGCTTATTACACTCTTTAGTGCACGCAACACTTCACACCTTTCCTTCACGCACGACTTCACCTCAGTTTCCACCAGTTCAGTCTTATCCACATGAGAGCCTAGGTACACAAAGCATTGAACATTCCCAATTAAATCTTCATTCTGGAGGCCACTGATTCTGCTCACACCGACCTTCTTCGAACATCTCATTACTTTAGTCTTACCCACGTTAATTCGAATTTCCCCTCTCTCACACACCCTGCCAAACATCGACACTAGCCTACACAACTTTTCTTCAGACTCTTCCACCAGTGCCGAATCATTCTCAAACATCAGCTGACTCAACTACCAGCTCCGCCCATTTGCACCCGCCAGCTCTAAGCTTTGGCCCAATACACTTGCGTTCATCTCCCTGATCACTACATCCTTTACCATTCCTCGTCCTACAGACAACACTTCTGTGCACAAACAGATACACACACTTCTCAGCCCTTGCATTGGGTGAACACAAAGTCAACACGGTCCTGCGGGGTCACCCGCCTGAGGTGGACGTGGAGGTGTTGGGGCTGCCCAGAGGTGACCGGGTTCACCTGTCTCAGCTGAGGTGCGGGCACTACACGGCCCTCCAATCATACCAGCATAGACTGGGGAATGTCCCTTCCAACCTTTGTTTGCGATGAAGGGGTACGCCCGATACGGTCGAGCACGTCATAATGTCGTGCCAACTCGACCACAATATCACGTCGGTGCGTGATCTGCGGGAACGCCCGAGAGACACCATCAACTTCCTCAGAGCTGTAAGCATGATATAAATGCTTGCATCTGCTGAAACTTCCATAACATGCACATGTCGGTGGGTTCCCGAGCTTTGGGATGTGCGATGGCGGTGGCACCTTCATCGTTGGGGGAGTTGGGGTTCAGCAATAACAACAAACACTTCATCCAAGTAGAGATCGACAGCCAGGGAAACATATCGTAGCCTCGTCTTATTCCTACTTTTACTGTTAACTAAGCTGCCAACGTTGAAACTCCGAACCGCTTTCAACAGCTTTTCGCCCACATCTTACAGACGAAATACCCTCTATAGTTTCCTTATCGACTGTCTAGTAGGCCTTTTCCAGATCCACGAAGGCCCAGAAAACATTTCATATTTATTTTTAATTTGTTCGTTGATATAACCGTCTGAACAGTAAAATTTCTTCCTACCTGTTATGATGTATCGTATTTACTTTCATCAATGAATTGAAAGTAATAATGACATGCGACTGGAGTCTCAACGTTTCTACAGCTCAATAAATGCCTTATGTTCGCGTTTTGATTCCGACATCCCTACATTGAGACTGCACTTATAAATGTATGTGTATACGCAAAGCCGTTCTCCCTACCCACAGAAGGAAACGTCTCAACCAATATACATTTAGGGATGTCTGAATCAAAGCCCGTAAATTATACATTCATTTCTATGATGTTTATAAGCCCTGTTGCTTCAATTTAAACTACGGAACAGATACTGACTCTAACAATGCCTGATAAAACAGATTCATTTTCAAATACCAGAGATTATGGCCGTATCTAAATTACAACCATTACCATTCCTCTTACCGTAATATTTAAAAATAGGGAACAGAAGGTTTCTCCATCGTCATAGCAGCCCTGGAAGATGGACTGAATGGGCGATGAGCCGGTGGAGGGTGAAACACTCTGTAGGATAAGGAGAATACATTAATGGGAGTCTGGTATTGTGGCAGCACAGCAAAGTGCCGTCTATTCGCTGATGTGAGTAGAGCACATAAGCTACCAACCTAACGGTCAACTCCGCGTGATCCCCTTCATAAATTAAAATAAAATAGACTGTGGTACAAACAACACATCCACGGTCATTTGCCCGCCAGTTTGTCTCTGGGCGTCATCGAGTTGGCGTGCTGTTCCACTGTTCGGCAGCTACTGTACATCAGTAATGTATTGCTCCAGCAGCTGTAAGCACAACATATGCCCCTATTGTTGTAATAAATGTAGTATTGCAGTAATTACAGCTGTGACAGAGGAGCACAATACATTCTACTCAATTAAAGAACAACAACTGTTGTCGCATAAACACGAAAACTTGCTTCTTCTGCGGCCGCTGCAATTTAATCAACACGCCGTGATGAGCTTACAAGCGCGTAACATTCGTCTTGCGCGCAGCTGACCCTGTAGGGTTGTTAAACTAACAATTTAAATAACTAATGTTCTTCCCTACTTCACATCCCTATACCACGGCCCCAAGAGGTTGCCACAGCAACAGACTAAACCAATTTGTGACAGCTGATCATCTTTGCTGAGCCAACCAGTAAGGACGCTGCGCATTGCGTAGGTGGGGCGGGCGACACTCTCCCGAGAGTGTGTACAACCTCAAAACGCAAACTGTGGTGCCCACTTTAGTGCTGTTCGATACCATGGAATAGCGGCTTTGCGACAACGTGTTACGTTATGTTGAGTACGGCTAGAAATATTTGCTCCCTACGTAACGGTCATATTTTTGAAACCTTTCCCAACCTACCCAATCTGCGTGTTTCCAACCCGCGGGGCAAAGGTAAGTATTTCTAAGCCGCGGGGTAAACGTACGTATTATTCTTGGGTACGTACTTCTAACCCGTAGGGCGAACGTACTTGTTATTCTAGGGCACGATTTTCAAAGATTTAAGGGCGACATATTTACTCCTTATGGCTGATATATTGACCCCCCTCCATGGTATACAACTGTATCACAAAACCCACCATGGAATCCGATATGTTTTATTTTCTTTGAGAATGATACCCAGGGCGCATCTTTCGGCCGACCGTGGCTCGACTGTTCGACACACAGGTGGCATTTTTCTCAAAGAATGATACCCAGGGCGCATCTTTCGGCCGACCGTGGCTCGACTGTTCGACACACAGGTGGCATTTTTCTCAAAGAATGATACCCAGGGCGCATCTTTCGGCCGACCGTGGCTCGACTGTTCGACACACAGGTGGCATTTTTCTCAAAGAATGATACCCAGGGCGCATCTTTCGGCCGACCGTGGCTCGACTGTTCGACACACAGGTGGCATTTTTCTCAAAGAATGATACCCAGGGCGCATCTTTCGGCCGACCGTGGCTCGACTGTTCGACACACAGGTGGCATTTTTCTCAAAGAATGATACCCAGGGCGCATCTTTCGGCCGACCGTGGCTCGACTGTTCGACACACAGGTGGCATTTTTCTCAAAGAATGATACCCAGGGCGCATCTTTCGGCCGACCGTGGCTCGACTGTTCGACACACAGGTGGCATTTTTCTCAAAGAATGATACCCAGGGCGCATCTTTCGGCCGACCGTGGCTCGACTGTTCGACACACAGGTGGCATTTTCTGGAATCCAGAAAAACCACGGTCTGGATTCGGGCACTCAGTTGGTTGAGCGCTGCCAGAAAGTTACGTGCCTTCTGGTCAACTCATTTTGACGTGATGTAACACACGTGCATGTATGTGATGGAAATAGGACCGCCACACCTACACACTCGTGTCAACCTCCGTAAGCGGTCCTTTTGTGATTTATCGAACTTTTCTCCTATCAATGTAAGCGTTCCGAATCATTGCAGACCGATGGGTTATAGAATAGGCCCGAGTATTTTGTTAGCCGTGAGTTTTTATGGTCTCGAACCAGGCGTAACAAAGCCTCTTCCAGCGTGGTACTCTCATTTTCAATCAGATGCTATGTATACTTCTATTTTAATTTTCCTCAATGGCAGCAAACTTCTGACGCAAAGTAAACATAATTAAAAATCGTTACAAAGTATGTTGTGTTATACATCTACAGCTACCAAGTTTACCTTTTAGATGTCCGAGCATAGAATAGGATTTATCAATAACACAGCTGACGCAGAATTTTATGATTCACAACATTTTCCTGAGTCTATTCTACGTTAGCTAATCAGATAAATAATCACACAGCCCAGTCTGCCGGCATTTATCCGTGCATTTTCTACGAACGTTCGGTAGAGCCCTGATCGACAGATAAACATCGTCAGTGCATTACTACTTGACCTTTTACGAAAGCGCGTGAACATATCCCCCTCCCCTACCCACAGCTCTTCTCGAGGTCCTAAATTCTAAAAGAATACAAACTCTAAGTCTGGTAGTTCAGGTGTCAGGCCTGTTCATTTAATGACACTTACAATTTGCTCCTCTCCCCTTGCATCAGGAAAAATCTGGCTATATTCTCGCCCGCGGAAGCGAGGATGCAGTTATACCTCCCCACATTAGCCTTGTCTGATAATTCATAGGGAATATCTTCTATGCCAAATAAAACTTCTATGCCATCTTTTAAAAGTATGTATATTCCGTCCTACTCTTGGACTTGGCACTTACCTGAATCGTTTGCGACTCTCCTTCCTTAGCGTATCGCCAGTTGCATCTCTTTGTTCCATGGCTTTTATGGGCCCACCTGACACCTCGTTTGAAATTTATAAAAAAAAATCCATTCAAGTTAGGTAGCTTCGAACCAACCACTTTCGGCGTCCTAAGGTAGTATATTGTTATGAGAGAAAAGAACGTCATGAATCCTGTCTTCTATGGTCTCGTTTTACTTCATCATAATTACATACCGGTTTCTTCAAATATTTATACATTGTATGATGAAGTTAGAATGTGTCGTCTACTGTTCACATTGCAGTAACTCGCCGAATAAGTACTTTATTATCAACATAAATTATTACATCAGTAGCAGATAATTGAAAGTATGAATTATTTATTCGTTTGTCCGGCTAACATCGCAACTTGGGCTGTAACTCATAGAAGCCTCTAATTGCGCTGTTGTTTAAAGCGAAAATTCCTTGAATACAATTGCAAAAGATCCTTGCCATTCATATTCCACTAACTAAAGCCTCTTGATTAGTTAGCTTACAGTGTAGCAGAATTTGTGCTCCAAGGTGAAGGTAACACAGCTGTAGGTATCCGTCCTTCATGTTAACTCACTTCTTGTGCCGTCCAACGGTAGTGGCATGCATGCGACTCGAGAAGCACGGTATCCGTCCTTCATGTTAACTCACTTCTTGTGCCGTCCAACGGTAGTGGCATGCATGCGACTCGAGAAGCACGGTATCCGTCCACCATGTTTACTCACTTCTTGTGCCGTCCAACGGTAGTGGCATGCATGTGACTCGAGAAGCACGGTATCCGTCCCCCATGTTAACTCACTTCTTGTGCCGTCCAACGGTAATGGCATGCATGCGACTCGAGAAGCACGGTATCCGTCCTTCATGTTAACTCACTTCTTGCGCCGTCCAACGGTAGTGGCATGCATGCGACTCGAGAAGCACGGTATCCGTCCCTCATGTTAACTCGCTTCTTGTGCCGTCCAACGGTAGTGGCATGCATGCGACTCGAGAAGCACGGTATCCGTCCTTCATGTTAACTCACTTCTTGCGCCGTCCAACGGTAGTGGCATGCATGCGACTCGAGAAGCGCAACCTTACCTCGTTTTGGAGCTGATCCATGAGGTAGTAGA
>SDVV010032326.1:0-11439 GCA_016164225.1 Gammarus roeselii
ATATATTCGAAAGGTTACACTCTCAACACGGCATTTGTGATACATACTAGTGAAATGTTCTTCGTATTTTTCAGTAAAATTAAATAATATTCTAGTGTCGCCAAACTATTTAATATTGCTTGTACGACAGAAAACACTAATAAATCAAAATGTCATATTGGATGTATTCTCATTTCGTAGAGACCTAGACACTTTAGGTACGCAAGTAGAGCATTTTTTTATTGAAGCACATCGCAATACACCGTACAATGCAAGAGTCTGTGCCCATGAATATCATGACGCACCAGGTCCATCGCTGTTACCGCTCACACCACCTGTGGGTAGGAGTCGTATTACCTAGCAGGCAGTCCACTCTTAGCTCAGTTCGCTCCTCTTCGCTCACATGCGTTAGACGCTCAGTGCTGTGTGGGACGCGTTGGTGGGAGCTACAGCATGGAGGTATAATATCTCCAGGAGCTACAGTTTTCTCCTTTCCAATGATGAAACATTTGTCACTCAGTGTATGCAATCCCATTGAAGCATGGAGGAACTGGAATATGGATGATTGAACAGGCAACTGACACCATTGGCGGCGCAACTCTCCCACCCAATAGACGATTTACTGGCTCTTCTCCTCCATCAATAGCAAAAACTATTGAGTCGTTGCATATCTTGTATTCCAAAATGTTCGTTCATTGAAACGTAGGTCAGAGCTTGTGTGAAAATCGACGACGAGTTAGATAGGTAACTCGATATCATGGCCTGTCGACACCACGCTAGCGAAATTACTGTGAACAGCGTCCTCCACCAGTACCAAGGAACGAGTAATCTACTCGTCTAGCAGTTCTGAAATTCATATGAACTTTTAGTGAATAATAGTTGAAGTAATCATTGGCACGACTGGTGGACCTGAGAAGGGTTATTTGACAAGTAACTTGTTGGATGCAATATACAGTGCATACTTTGAGTTCACGTATTTTTTAGCTGTAGAGCGTGTTACAGCCAAGATTTATAGACTTGATGCTAGCTTCTCTCGCAGTAAGCGTCACAGCCAAGGTATCCCTAACAAAAAGTTTTATCGAGAACACAACTGAGGTCCTCGTCCAACCGATTTTCAAACCTCGGAGTGTTTGCTGTGGTTTAAAAACGTAACATATGTTCGATAACTCGTATTTTTAAAGCCTTTATGTCAAATAATTGAACAGCTTGGCAGGTGAAACTGTTGAATGCCGTTGGGTAAATCTTTGTATCATCCGTCAGTTTGGAAATTTTAGTATATTCTTGCCTGATTTCTCAGTCACTTGATTCTACTTTGAATTAATTTGTAATCAGGATTTTCAACATCTTGATGACCATGAACGTTTCAAATCGTTTTTTGATTGAACATAACCTTGAGGTTATTAATCTGTTTTGATAATCCATTTCCTTTCCCACTGTAATTTTGTATGTGAACTTCTTTGAGCTGCATCTAGACTTCTTAAATCTTTCCGTTTGTGTGGGATCAAGAGAGACGAGCAATAGTTTAAAACGGTTTGAATAAGTGGTCTCTAAAGCGTCAATATCATTATTTTATTTCTTGATAGAAAGGTCCTCAATGTGGACTGCTGCCACTAGCCTCAACCTTTCAACTTGTTCATCGAAGGAGGCATGTATTGCCTTTGGATGCCTAAATCCCTCAGGCTTGCTCAAAAATGAACATGTTATTGCTCGAGTAATAGCTATGATGTTTTTACATACCATATAGTAATTCAAATTTGTTATCAGTAAATTGCATGTGTTCTCACAGAGCATTTAATAATTTCCGTTAGATTTCTTAAAACATTTTCCACATCTGTTGTATCCTTCACTATGCCTAACATCTGTTGAACCCTTCACTATGCCTAACATCTGTTGGATCCTTCACTATGCCTAACATCTGTTGAATTTTTCCCTATGCCTAACATCTGTTGAACCCTTCACTATGCCTTACATCTGTTGGATCCTTCACTATGCCTAACACTCGTGTATCACTGCAAAGCAGGGCACTGATAAAAATTGACAGTTTTTGCTCAGTTCATAGGCCGCAGTTAACAAGGACAGCGGGCAAAGCACAGTGCCTTGTGGGATGCCACAAGCGCACTTACGCTTAAGCAGAAGTTTCCCTCTTTACTACCGCACTTTGGGGTTTGTGTTGAGAGAATGTAGTTCTGTTTAATGTATATTCCGGTACTTGTGGACTGCATGATCAAAAGTGCCAACGAAATTGAAGTCAATCACATCAAAAATTGAAATGTAACAAAAGGCACGAGTTATTTCATCTAATGTTCCAGAAGTTGGGTCAGCGTGCTATTCTTACTTGCGCAAATCAATTTTTTTAAGTATTTGCTTTCGTTCTTCCATTAATCTTTCGAACACTTCGGCTCTGTGTGATGTCAAAGAAACTGATCTTCAGTTTTATGGACTGGTGGGGTTGCTTCTTTTTGCTAGAGAAAGATGACAGAATGTATCATTGCTTGTGATATAGCAGACGTGTCCAGTGATTTTCCACAACATTTGTAGCGGCATTGTCAGTACTTGCTTGCATGGTTTCAATAGAGCAGCCGGGATGTTGTCAGGTCCGGGTGCGTGTAATCAATAGCTTTTTTAATTTCACTGATGTCAATATCATTCTCTATTAATGAATTTTGTCAGATTGCCTCACGATTCGGCCGAGTACTCTTTGAAACACTAAATACTCGTTGTATTCCTCACACTATACAGGTCGAGTGGGAGCGATGCCAGATGTGTTCAGATGGGTCACGCGTCAGTTGGAATCTGTACAGGAGCGAAGGAAAATACGTTGACGATTTAAAACGAACAGAAATCTTGAATGGTGATTTTTCGTGATTGATTTAAACTTGATGAAAATTTGATTTCTAGATCGTGTTAAGAAGCTCTGTCCAAGTATATCTTACATACCTTATCAAAAATCAACCATCAACCTCTCTATAAAATTCCACAGGCTACTGTACCTGGTGGCGTGTATAATGTACTATTAGCAACAGAAATCTGACTAATTCAGGTTTTATTTTCGATGTCATCGCATAGATATTGTATAATATTCAGTATGCACTTACATATGGCAGTTGAGCTTCATGAATATACAGAAGCGAAAGAAAATTAGTTTATGATTGGAGATTAAGAAAAATCTTCAATGTTCAATTTCCACTCGATATTCTAACTTATCGGGAATTTAATTGATATTATCCATTAGGAAGCCCTGTCCAGATACGGTACAGTCAGAGTTTCCTATATGAAGTTGAATTCCCCGTGGGAAAAGTATCTTGTTTTTTTTTATCTTGTTTTTTTTTCTCGCTACTATAGATACTGAAACACGTACAATTTTCATGGGGACCATGTTTTACATGTATACAATGGTAAATAATGTAGACAGACTATATTGAATGTATTAGGTGTTGTAGTTAGAATGGTGCTGCGGATTCGTTATGATGAGTCTTTCTGAAACTACTTTTCATCATCGCAGCGGGTAATTCATAGGTCTGATCCCTGATCGAAAACATCGACTCAACTACGAGAATAAATAACGACTTGCTCGAAACCAACGTGAGAAACTCCTTGACAAAAGAGTATGCATTTGCTATCTGTGCACTGTGAGCAATACCGCATTATTAAAACTCGTGAACATTGCACTTATTATTATATGCCTCCGTCGACGCTATTATAAAATCATTGCAAAGGTACAGCGTAATCTACTTCAAACTCTGTAATGCAAGGTGCTCGCTGATTGGTTGTCCAGATCTTCAGGCCTGTGTGTGGTGTGACAGCGATGTAAGATTATCCAACAACTGGTCTAAATTTTAACGTTTTCGCCAACGTCATCCATGGAGTCTAATTTATTGTGTTATACGTGCGATTGTGACGTTGCGGGTAAATATTTCTTTATTTGTAATCGGTCGATTTTGACGAAATGATTGTGTTAACAATTTCACATTGGATCCAATCGCAATTTTCCATCACAGTGTGTCAAATCTTTGTGTCGCCGGTGGATATCCGGGTTGCTCCGGTGACGCACCAACGCAGCGGAAACAGGATTTTTCGACAGCAGAAACAACTCTGCACGCAGGCTTGAAATAGTCCCGGGAGGAAGCAAAGGCTTCTATTATCTAAATAAAAACTGATATTCTTTGTTTGTAATCATTAATTGTTCAAAATATTTCATTAAATGAGCTAGTGTGGGGTCATTGGTGGCGTTTGGGAAACGACCGCACAAACTCTTTCGATCAACCAAGTACGTTTCTATACTCCATTTAAGAAGGAGACTGCACACAAAATAGTTGTTACTTGTATCCTATTCACGAGAGAGCAGCCCGGGAGTTTCCCTATTTAGTGACGCCGAGGCTCAGTTTTTGGATGGCTTCAAGAATAACTCTGGTTGAGTAACTTCACTTACTTTAAGATTGCCATTGGCAAATTGCATCTATTGTCACACACTGTGTTGAATATTTTATTGTTCTTTCTTACATGAGTAATTCCAATGGTATTTTTCCAGGGCCATTGGCCAGCTGCTTCTGCTACCACACACTGAGCAGAATATTTGGTTGTTCCTTCTCACGTGAGTCTAATTCCAATGTTATTTTTCCAGATACAATAAGCGCATGTGCGAATGAATGATGTTTCAAAATTTTCCACGAATCAACTTCACGTACGAAGACATTCACAAATGGTACTCGTCGAATATTCTAATCATGGACAGCGTAAATTCTATCTTGTACGGTGTCGAACCAACAACGTGGGAAAAAATCTGCAGTGGCTTTGACGCTTGGGTCGCGTGGCTTTTGCCTCTTGCTGGCACTATTTACTGGTACATATTTTTTACGCTCTTGGTACTGGCAACTGCCGGCCGGAAACTGAAGCTTAGAAGATTCTATATTGAGGTACTAAATCGGTTATTTTACGTGGCTGCTGCACAAATGGAACAAGAAATTACAAAAGAAAAAATGAAGAGAAAAATTAGTTTCATGGAAGAGTACGAAGACAGTGACGATGATTCAGACGTAGACGAAATGAGTGAAAAAGGACGGGATCCGTTCTCCAAGTATTCAAATAAACGTGATAAGTTAAATTATATGGACTGTATTGACAATAAGGCTCTCAACAGAACAAATACTTATGATGACAGTAAAAATAGAACAAGAAGCCTTGGTTCCAGCTGGGAGCAATTGAATTCCATGATTGATAAGACAGAGCACCTGGAATCTGAATACACTCCTGCAGAACAAGTAATATGCTACTGCCAAAAGAAACAGGACGCAAATCCGCAAACCAACAACGCCGAAAAAAATGCCTGTTTACTGCAAGTCAACGACTCTTTGGAGAAAGCCTCGAAACCACTACAGCCAACCACCTCAAGCGCATTCACCGACCCTTCCATCGAGGGTTCGGGCAGCAGCCCCCATGATGGGTGCTGCTCCTGCTGCTGCTCCTCTGCTGAACTGAAAATCGCCCGGTTTCCTTTGGACGCCCCTATGCTGTACATCTCCGCAGGTGTGCACGCCATCCTCGACGACTGCGTCAGTAACAGCTTCTCGCGAGAACAACTGAAGACTTGGAATCTCTTGTCGAGGTTTGTTGGATTGTTGATATGAAGGCATTATTAAATGACGCTATTAATTAGAATGCAATTCAAAGAACGGAATAGCGGTTGATGGAGTGATTAAATATCTTAGAAGATCGGAAGCTCGGAATAATATTTACTTAACTAATAACCGTCAGTAATTTATTCCGAACTGTTGCAAATAGACGTTTTTTCGTTTCAGAACCATTCAGCACAAAGAAAGAATACGCAACAACAAAAGTCTAGCTGTGTTCTTCTTGTGTGGGTTGTTCGTGCGCTACGTCTTCCTCATGCCAATGCGTGTGCTCGTGCTCATCCTTTCTCTGACGAATCTCACATGCTGTACTTTCCTGGTCGGATGCCTACCAAATGGACCACTCAAGAGGTCCATAAACTCCTACGTGGTATCCTGGGGGTTCGATTTTGTCGCGGGATCGCTTTCGGTTGTGGCGAGGTATGAAATCCAAATGCTGACTAAGACGCTTATTTTTGTACTGAAATTCATTATGTCAACATTTCTAACAAGTATGTTTTTAACTGCTGTAACAGAACGAAGTAGTTTGCCAACTTACCGCAGTAAATTTATACCAGTGATGCGTAGAGGGGTGCTGGAGAGGACATGTGCGCAAATATTTGTTATAAATAAACTGTCTACTCACTTTAGCTGGTCTCACCCTTCCGTCAAAAAATCATGGGTGAGCCACTGGTTGAAACGTATATTTTCTAGACTTCTATTATTTGTTGTCCATTCACGCAGGTTTCACGACAAGGAGAACCGTCCACACAATGGCATCGCGGTGGCCAATCACACATCACCAATCGATGGCATGGTGCTCGCCACGGACAACTGCTACGACATGGTGCATCACACGACCACCGTAGCCTTCTTTTAACCAATAGAACTGATTTCTTTGTGGAAAAATAGCACCGGCCTCTGTATTACGTGCAATATATATTCTGACCTTCAGTCGTGTTGGTTATTTTACCAGGCTATTGTAGAAAGACACGAATTCTGCCGTTCTCTTTGAAGGTGGTTCTTCTTCTCTAGGTTGGCCAGAAAACTAAGGGTCTGCTGGGGATGTTTATGAACGCACTCGCCAAGAGCTCTGGCCACATCTGGTTCGACCGCGGAGAAGCTCGTGACCGTCAGGCTACTACCAGGCTGTAAGTGACACAAAAAAGTAGGTGAGGAGGGGGGGCATAGACCATAGAAGCCGTATGGTCAAAAGAAACTTGCCGAGCCAGATTACACAATTAGGCTGTGACGCAAGGAAGATTACAAATCAGCAAAGTTTGTCTTGTAAAAATCGAAACTCCAAAGTGAATAGAGGGAGGTCTAAATTTTTTTAGTTTTCTTAGCTTAAGGATCCAAATACAGACAACATTTGTATTTTGTGAATATATTCTCGGTGACTTATAGAAGCCAACGCAGATGTATTTATACAATAAAAATTGTTCTCACAATATGACTATGAACAAGAAAATAGTAGTGCAGGCCAAATGTGTAACAAACTAGAATTTAAAACTACTTTTGTCTTTGACGAGGCCATTCCATAACAAGTTGAAGAAAATGCGCCTCTTGTGTCAGATGGGGTGTTTTAATTCAAACTGCTGTGTAGATTTCAAACGGAGCAAAGAAGGCAAGCTCATGCGGTTGCATTTCAACTTTCATCTGGAACCCGCCCAGATTGCTAAGACCATCAGGCTGTTTGACCACGCAATTGATCACATCTGCTGGCTCATCGCCGCCTGCTGCAGGCTATTCAAACGCACCGTCAATTTAATTCTTTTCGTGAGCACCCACCTAATGTTTATTCGCTGTCTTCCTCGTTACCCCTGCCAGGCTCTTCGAACACACGCAGCGTCAAGAGCTTCCGCCCATTCTTATTTTTCCCGAAGGCGTCTGCGTCAACAACACCGCGGTCCTTGAATTCCGGAAAGGGGCATTTGAGGTAAGCTGGGGGTGGCCTCAAGTGACAAATCTCGGTCGCGGGGGTGACTGGAGCAAGCACTGGGCTGTTCCCCATCATATTTTGTTCGTCAATGAGCAGTAATTTTTATAAACTATTTTGCTGGCAAGTCTCTGCCTCGAACTTTAATATTTAGCCCAAAAAGACTTTAAATACGTAGAACTAGTAGCCATAGTCCCACAAATTTAACCTAATCTGATCATTAGAAGGATTCCTCGAGCAGCCACTGCTTCACGATGGAGATCACGATGGCGATCACGATGCCCATACAAAGTATATTTTCTGTGATTTTTTGAACAAGTCAAAACAATGCGTGGGTCAGCAGTGAAGTGATCTTCAATAAGTTATAGTTAATCAGTGGACGAAACTGAATTTAGTTAATCTGATGAAAATGGAACCGAAATCATTGTTCCACTACACACTGCTTTTTCTACCGAGAACCTCATTCTGTCACGTTGGCTATAATTCACTGGGTGGAACGAGACTTGTTTGTTATTGATTTTAATGAACGGAAAATAATTAAACTTAATTAGTAGATTCAACACTGTTCATGTTCGCATCGTCAATTAGCTATTAACAGGTTAACTATTGACTTCCTCATGTCCCGAAACTTCAATCCAGAACAACCTAAAAATTCAACTTAGTAAGTTTGAGGAGCGTTCAAGCGTTCTTTTTTTAGCAACGGGTTTATAGAGTGCGTCAACCTACCTCGTGAATCATCATTTTGTTTGTATAATTTAGTGAATTCAATCTGCTTATGTTTCTCGTCTTCGTTGTATTTCTCAGCCCAAGTCAAATTGTTCGTTTGTTTCTGTACAGTTCTAAGCTATTGAAATTATTAGGCCTGTCACTACAACGGAATTGAAGGCCACACTAAAACAATTAAATGTGTACAGGTGGACTGCAACATATACCCCGTAGCAGTGCGGTTTGACCCGGTGTACGGTGATGCCTTTTGGTACGAAGGAGGGTTTGCCTCCTACTGCTTCTCCATGATGACGTCGTGGGCAATCGTTTGCGATGTGTTCTACCTTCCACCAATGAGAAAAGGACCGGGCGAGTCAGCCAGTGTTTTTGCCAGCAGGTGGGTGGCCAACTTCCTGACTGTTTAATCTAAACTTGGAAGAAGTGGTCAGGTAGGTGAACGTCCGTATATGTGGTCAAGGTTTGGAGTTGTTGGGAGTTAATGAGTGGAGGTTACAGTTGAGTTGATTGCTGTTTGCGGATGATATGGCACTAATGAACGATTTAGAAAAGTGATGTAGGATGGTGTCAAAGACTGGAATAGGGTGTGTGAGAGGAAAAAGCTGCGAGCTGTGTGGGAAATGAAGATAGAGATATTCAAAGAATAACTCAGAGAGCGGAGTTAGTTTTAACCTAAGTAAAGAGTTGTTAGAGGGAGTTCAGTGTTTAAAGTAGTTGGACTCCTACGTGGAGAAGACTGGACAAGTGGATACGAGGTGAAATGTTGTGGGCTGGAAGGGTGTACAGTGTTTGATGCGCAGAAGTGTACAATGAGCTGCAGAATGTTAGTATGGAAGGAAATAGAAGGTTGTTTGGAGAGATAGTTGTCCCAACTGTTCTCTGCGGGCGGTGACCGGAGGGGAATGATAGAGAAAAAGAAAAAGGAGGTTTTTTATTTTATCTCTTTGAAATGCTTGAGAAGGATGTTCGGAGGATCAATAATAAAGATGTTCGATATTCGAACGGGATGTTCTGGAGATGGAGGATAGAGTAGATTCACGGGTTCTGAAGTGGCTCGGACTCATGGAGATATTGGATGCTTGGAGATTGGTGGAGCGGCTAACAAAGCAGAAGTGGGAAGGCATAAGCCTAGAGAGACGATTGAGGTTTCTGTTGATGAAGGATTTTAGTCAGGCATTGGAGAGGAGAGATATCAGTGCGGATAAATAGAGAGAGTTGCAAGGGATAGGCGTGAGTCGAGTATGATTGCAAATAGATGAGTTTTGAAACAGGCCTGATACGTTTTTTTCGCTCTGGCAATCTTGTGTGACCAGGACTGGCACAACATCCTGCAAGGCATAGGCAGCAAAAGCCGAATACCCCAGAGCAAGGGATACGCGCCAAAGGTTGATTGCCATAAAATACCCCAGAAATGCGGGTAGCTGACGGCCAGGTGCACCTAGCATTCCTCTTATGTACTCCCAAGCAAGCTCACTTAGTCCTTTGACGCGAAGAGGTTCGATTAGGGCACGCAGTACACAGTTCGGGCCAAGAGTGAGGTTCGAGATCAGTGTCAGCAGCAGGGCCCGACAGCGTTTACTGATTTACCCTGCTGCGTCATAGTTATCGGGCCCTCCGCCCTCCACGTCTGTCGCGTTTCTCAAGCACACTTTTGTCTCTCCTCTCAAGCGCTTGTTCCACGCCATCCATCTACGAAAACTTCGGTGTACCTCTAGGCCTACGTCCACTGATCTCTGTTTTCTTAGTTTTTTTTTCATCAGTCTTCCATCATCCGTCATTAACATGTTCTTCAACCACCTGTGAACACGTGAATCTACTTTGTCCTCTAACTCCCTCACCATCCCCGTTCTAATTCAAACAACATCACTATTGATCGTATCCCTCCGCATCACTCCGGCTATGCCTCTCAAACATTTCATGTCGAAACATTGAGCCTTCTTCTCTCTTCCGCTCTCGACCCCACGTCGCAGACCGTAGAGCACAGTGGGGCCAACTTCCCTTCGGACAACCCTTTTTTTGCATCCAAACCCAGCGTCCTACAGCGCATTACGCTCTTCAGTGCACCCAACACTTTACACTCTTCCTCCACTCGCGATTTTACTTAAGAGTCAACTAGTTCGGTCTTTTTCTCAGAAGAGCCCATGTATTCTTAACACTGGACTTTCTCCAATGGTTCTCCATTTAGGAGGACTTTGATTATGCCCACATCGGCATTACTTGAACAGCTATTACTGTTACACACGTGAACTCGCCGCCTTCTCCTCTCACACACTTAACCAAACTCCGACATTAGCCTACACAACTTTTCTTCCGAATCTGTCACCAGTGCCGTATCATCCGCAAACAGTAACCGACTCGACTGCCAACTCCGCCTATTTGCTTCTAGCAGCTCTAAACCTTGGCCCATTTTATTTGCGTTCACATCCCTGACCACTCCATCGCTGTAGAGATCGAATAGCCTGAGAGACATCACGCAACCTTGTCTCGGTCTCACTTTTAGAGTGAACTAAGTACTCGCCATGCTCTGCCGACTCAGGCTCTACTGCCAACATAAAAACTGTGCGCCGCTTTCAACGAGCGCAGTCCCATACTCCATTCAAGCGCAGCCCCCTCCACAGCGTTTCCTTGTCGACTCCATCGCATGCGTTTTTCAGATCCATGAAGGCCCAGAACACATAATTCATATTTGAAAGGTACTTTTCACAGACCTGTCTCGCTTCAAATAACTGGTCGGCACTCCCTCTCCTGAAGCCAGACTGTTCCTTGTCAATCACACCATGCGCACTGTCTCTAATCTTTTTGCTTCTCACGTACAACTAACCGAGATCACAGAACAAATTGATACCTCTTGTGTTGCAGCAATAATTTTCTCTGCTCTTATACAGCGAAACAATGCACGCACTGCGCTACTTGGTCGACACCATCCATGCCCGACACGCAACATAGATTTAGTAGCCTCACCAGCCATTTGACTGTCGTTACTCACTCCTCTTGAGACAATCAGTCGCAACGCCGTCCAAACCAGGGGCTTTCCCTGTTCTTTCCTTCTCTACCGTTCGAGAACCTTTTCTTTAGTATTGTCCGCCGCAAGTTTCGCTCCCAAAACCGGCATCTGTGCAAAACCATCCCCAGCAACAATATCAGGCTTTCTGACTTCCTCACGATACCTTCCACCATATATTCTTATATATA
>SDVV010032327.1:0-11439 GCA_016164225.1 Gammarus roeselii
TGGATGATCAACCCACCACCGGTCAACTTAGACCTGCAAGTGTACCCTAAAGCAACTACTCCAACCAACGCGTACCGGCAGGAATTCCTAAGACTACTCGAGGAAGAATATTTAGAGCGCCGCCACATATACACTGACGGCTCCAAAACCGCGGACGGAGTGGGAGCCGCCGCTGTGTGCAGGAACATCCCACTCTCAGTCACCCTCCCACTAGAGGCCTCCGTGTTCTCTGCGGAGCTCTACGCACTCTAACTAGCCATCTCTATTGCCAAAACAGATCGCTTCCCCAAATACATCGTAAACACTGCACTACGAACATCCCGGTCTACGTAAAATGCAGCACGATCTCTTTATCATGTCAGAGACGGGTCAGGCAGTTGAATTCTACTGGATCCCCGGACACGTGGGAATAAGAGGAAACGAACTTGCGGACTGGCTTGCTAAACTGGCAGCTACTCACCAGAACAATTTTTCGCAATACATTACCGGAACTGGTTCCCTATTATCAAATCCCATATAACATCCCGATGGAATCCGATGGGATGAAATGTGGCAACAAAGTGAACAAAAAATGCTTTCAGACAAACCCTCGGTCGAAGAATGAGAAACAAAGTTCAACAACAGAAAAGACCAAGTGTTCATCAACCGCTTGTGCACGGGACACACGTGGATAACTCACAACCACCTGATGGATGTCGACACAGGACCAAACGCGCCACCTTGCCCCTGTTGCCACCAAGTGGCTCTTAGCGTGAAACACTTACTGATGGATTACGACGCACTCGCGACAGCCCGACGAGCGTTCATAGAGCCCCCGTGCAACCTACAAAGCCTAATCACCGACCCAACCTACCGTAAAAAGCTTGTCGCTTTCGGAAAACACACCGGACTATACGAAGCTGTCTAAACCCCAAGCACCTGTGCAAGTGAGGCGGTGTCTCCACCCCATTTCGCCCAGAGATAACAATACATTTACGAAGATACGCTTATCTCTTTATTCTCTTGTACGCGCTAGTACGCGACTGTGCCACAATTGAAATATGTACTTGATTTCATCTTGACAAGACTAATTTTTCGCACGAGAGATCGTGCAAACTTACCTGAATCAATGACGGTCGCGCCCTACGGAGGAGCCTATTATGACTCGCGTTGAGGCTCCTGTGGAAATGAGGCTCAAATCAAATCAAAGAACTGAGATAATTTTATGCCGGTTAAGAATTGGACATAGTAGACTAACGCGCAGACACCTAATGGTGGCTTCGCAACCCCCTTACTGCATGGATTGCTTAGTCACTCTTACAATAGCCCATATCTTAGCAGAGTGCCCAACCTGGACGGGATGTTGATACACCTACTTCCCGAGGAGCCGGTCCCTCGACCTTTTTAATACACTCCGCCTAATGCTTACTGAGTTCCCTCAGAGGCAATTCAGTGCGGAATTGCTTCTCTGTTACCATCGAGAAATCAACCTTTTATCTGAAATTTGTTGGGAAATGATCATACTTTATCTTGCCTACCGATGGACTCCTCCAGCCCGGAGAAGCAATGTTTATTTGCTCATTTTGAGTAAACACTTTTGTGACCACTCCTATAAACTGTAGTGACCTGAGCATGCCATGAGACGCGGCAATCCCGGCGACGGACGATGACTTGTTGGTGACTTTATGCTGCTCTGGCTGCTGGTTTGACGCTCAGTGCCGGAAGGACATAGACTCCAGTGCACTAGAAAGCCATGGCACTCTAATCTAATCTTGTTTGTTTGCTCACTGGGTAATCGAACAACATGCGTTCAAAGAAATGAATAGGAAAACACTTGTATTGTTGAAATAATTCTTTCTCCTTGCCTTACGTGAAGGTTTTTCCTTTCTGAACTAAAGTTTTCTCCTCCTCCCTCCCTTTTTTATATTTTTTAACCTATTTTTTCGTAGTACTTGATTCAGCAGAAGAGTAGGTGGCCTCTGTAGCAGTTGTCAGTTGATGGTGATCCCTTCTGCAGGGTGTGGTGCCGCTCAACGAGGAGTGTGGGCTGATGGAGTGGGTGCACAACCTCAACGGCCTGCGCAATGTGCTGCACAAGATCTACCGCGAGAAGGGCATGTACATGCCAGCCACCGAACTCAAGGTCAGTGAGCAGTGTAGCCACTCTGCAGCAGCCGTCCGTGCGACAAAACCCTTACTGTTAGATCTAGTTTAGACGTAAAGTTCATCTTATCGGTTACCTTGAAATGCTACAATTTTATTGGTAACGTTTTATCAGAATATGTACCTCTTTACTTAAGCTACGCTCTTCCCATTGCCAGCTGTACATGTGCAAGCAAGAGGTGCCGCTAGAAACAAAGCTGGACATATTCCTGAACAAGCTGAAGTCGCGCCACCCTCCAGTGCTGGGAGAGTGGTTCCTGAGAACCTTCCCGCATCCTCACACCTGGTGAGATGAATGGGCAGGGAGGGATGTAACCATCTCATTACCTTCATTCCGGAAAGATAAGGTAGTGAAGGGGCTGTAGTTTGTTTTTGCAGTTTCATTCCTGGCGGAGCAAAAATTTGTATGTGTGTAAGTGAATGAGAAGGGGGTGAGGTACGACTCCAGTGCACTAGAAAGCCTTGACACTCGAATCTAATCCATGACGCCTTACCGTCGGCCACCATCTTCTGGGGTATTCAGCCTTGCGTCTGCATCTGTCTGTATCGTGGTGAAGGGCAGTGAGATATGTAATCTTGCCATCATTCATACCCGAGACGATCAGGCATTGGATGGAAGTAACTTGGCAACTTAATGAGTTGCATTCTCTTGTTTCCTCACGTCGCACTTGGTGCGAGCGTGCAAAGAAGATATTCTAATCTGGCCATACTCCTCCAATCCAGTTTTGGAAGTGTGGCTTGAACGCACATTTGGTGAGGGTCAGCAGTGACTGGTCGGTGGGCTTTACTCACTCTTAACCACTGGTAGTGGTTAAAATTAGCTACACAGTCACTGGAGAGGCTTTCTTCGACTTGTGCATCCAACTAAATTGTTGAACGCATCTTAACCGTTAGTAATTTAAAGTAGCTTATTCCATTTCTCAGATCACTGATACTAAAATCTTTTAATCGCTTCCACATTTTTCCATTCAACTTGATCCATTTCTCAGGCCAAAGATACTTTACCAGTTTTATCCCAACGCACTTTGCCCCATGTTGCCGAGCAGGTATCATGGCCGCCGCGCTTACTGCCATACCGCCGGGGTGATGTCCATGGTGGGGTACGTCCTGGGACTCTGGGACAGCCACGGGGAGAACCTCAACCTAGACTCCATGACTGGGGACCTGGTTCACGTTGACTTCAACTGCCTCTTCAACAAGGTGGGTAGCTGCACCTCCTATGCCCTCAACCCTACCACTAGAGGCCTCTGTATTCTCTGCAGGGCTGTACGCACTCGAACTAGCCATCTTTATTGCCATAACTGACCACCTCCCTAAATACGTTGTATTTTTGGACAGTCGAGCGCTCTCACTGAGCTGAAATATCTGCACTATGAACACCCTGCACTTCGTAAAATGCAGCACGACTTATTCACAAAGTACGGAACTTGTCAAGCGATTAAATTCTACTGGATCTCTAGCACGTAGGAATAAAAGGCAACGAGCGCGCAGATTCCCTTGCTAAACAGGCGTCATCCTACCATGAACAATTTATTTCCATACATTACCGATACTGGTTTCCAATCACCAATTCGCGTATAACATCTCGATGGAACCACTCGTGGCAACAGAATGGACAAAAATGCTCGCCGTTCAACCATCCATAGGAGAATGGAACACCAAATTTTCCAATAGAAAGGACCAAGTGTTCATTAACCGTTTGTGCACGGGACACACGTGGATAACCCACAACTAACTGATGGATGTAGACATGGGACCGAACGCACCACCATGCCCCTATTGCCACCAGGTGGCAATCAGTGTGAAACACGTACGTATGGATTGTGATGCACTCGTAGCAGCCCGACGAGCCTTCTCGAGCCCCCCCGTGCAACCTACAACGCCTGCTCACAGTAACAGTATACCAGAAAAAAATGATCGCTTTCAGAAAACACTCCGGAATGTACGAAGTCGTCTGAAACTAACGATGTTTTAATCATCTCTGTTCCTGCACTCGCTGTCCTCCTTGCGTATAAATTGTGAACTTTAACTTAACTTTGCGCACGAAGCAGTGCAGAATCGACGGATCTTCATGCCCTACGGGGGAGCCCCCAGTGACTTCACATTGGGGCTCCGGTGGAAAACAGAAGAAACTACTACTACCTCCTATGCCCTGGTCATTCTAGTCTAATCTACTCCACCTCGTGTAACCCTGGTTCCTCTAATCTACCTCACCTCTTGTAGCCCTGATCATTCTACTCTAATCTACTGCACCTCCAGTAAGTCTGGTTAGTCTACTCTAAACTGTTGTACCTGCTGTAACTCTGATCACTCTACTCAAATCTACTATACCGCCTCCGGCACCTCTTCGCTAACAACCTGGTCACATTAATTCTACGCAGTTTGCATGACCGCTCAACTCAACAAGGGGTACAGATACAGACACTAGGCCGCATCCCCCAGAAAGGGGGTGGCCGACGGCAAGGCGCACCTCACACCCTCAACCTCACACAACTTAGCCCTTTTGTGCTAAAGGGTCCGCCCGGTAACTCCGCAACACACACTCTGATTCACGAGTGCGGTCCGAGGCACCTACACTGTATGCAATGGTATGTAATAGCACTTTCTTCACAAGGGGTGAGGGGGCATTAAGCGCTGTTAATGCAGATCAATCGAGGCACTTCATTCTCAGCTGCATATTGTACATTTTTTTTCGACAGATTAGTGGGTCTAGGATCACTCGAGTAACTGGGAGGAAAAAGAGTTAGCTTAACCTGCATCCATACAATGTCTGAACCGGTATCAACGGAGTTGGCTGTAGCTACCTATTCCATGAAAAAGCTCGTGAACCGGAATATACTAAAAATACTATGTGCTCTACGTGAGTTGCTTGTGTTAAGCTAGATTGCTTGTGTTTATAACTTTGTTGGTTTCTGATTATACTTTTAGTGTTTGCTGAAATACGATATCTACTGGTTTCTACCTTAATTGAATGTTTTATACTTATTTAGTTCAAATAGCCCATGAGACACTCGACATACATATTATCTGTAGGTTCTTTGATCAACAACTTTTCTTGCGGGCTCTTCATTTATAAATATATATTAGCATGTCAATTAACTTGAAATAACATTCTGTACCGTGTATTTCACCATAGCGACATCACCAGAAAACTAATTTTATCCGTACCATTTAAAAATCCGATGCCCCCTTTCGAGTAGGCCTGATATGTGTCAACCAGTAACCAGCTGCCGGCTCTGTTAAGCTAGCAACACCCAATCACTAAACTACGCTTGTAACCCTGACCCATTGCCTACTCGTGAAGCCTGGTCACTCTAATTTAATTTAACGTCATCTAATGTTGCTGTGCAGGGCGAGTCATTCGACTGGCCGGAGCGGGTGCCCTTCCGCCTCACTCACAACATGGTGGAGGCAATGGGACACGGCGCGATGGACGGACTCTTTTCCCCGCCGCCTGTCTCGTGAGTAATGTCCTCTGTTGCTTTATTTCTCTTCTGCGCGACGCCTGTCGCGTGAGTAATGTCCTCTCGCGATCGTATTTCCCTTTTCTGCGCGCCTGTCTCGTGAATAATGCCCTCTATCGCTCGTATTTTCTTCTTTCAACCCACCTCTCTCGTGAGCGATGTTCTTTCTATCTTGTAATTTCTTTTCCGCCCCACCTGTCTCATGGGCAATGTTGCCCCCGATTGCTTTGCCTCTTTGGCCCCAGCCGTCTCGTGAGTAATGTCCTCTCTCGCTCGTATTTCCCTCTTCCGTGTCACTTGATATTTATGGTCCCAGAGACTCAGGAGAACTGTTGTTGTTGCTTACTTCAGTCAGTTCAACTGCTACGTCTATCATTAATTTTAACTCATCACAAATATTACAGTGATCGGAACATTTCATTGTTCAACGTCAGAAAAATATGTGCAGAGCACCATATTTAATTGATATTTAGGAAAGATTCGTTTGAGTTTCTTTATTCTTTGTATTCTGGACGTGATAAGTTTCAGCTCATGCTCTGATTGACGCTGTGCTTGCATTATTCTGTTGCATAGAGGCAATAGAGATAAGCATGATTGCAGCAACTTATGATGTAACATTTTGTTGTTTATGGTGGGTAGTTTGCGTGAGAGTGCTAATCAACAGGACTAGAGACAGTACGGATGGTGCGATTGGCTAGAAACAGTGGTTTCAGGGGTGTTAGAGGGTGTGCAGATAAGATTTATGCAGTGAGACACGTCAGTGAAGAGTACCTTGCGAAGGGAAAGGAACTGTTCTGGTCCTTCGTGGATCTGCATAAGGCCTACGAAAGGGTAGACAAGGAGGCGTTGTGGAGGCTGTTTCGTTTGTATGGAGTGAGCGAAAATTTGTTAAGAGCGATCCAGAGTTTCTATGTTGGCTGCAGAGCATATGTCGGAGTAAGGAGCAAGACGAGTGTTTAGATCTCAGTGAAAGTGGGACTGAAACAAAATCGCTTTATGCCTCCAGGCTGCTCGACCACTACTTGGATGAAGTGGTGATGAAGGTTAGCGCGAGTGTTTTGAGTCGAGGTTAAGAGTTTTCAAGAGCATATACGCAAAGTTAGCAGTTGAGTTAGTTGCTGTTTGCGGACAATGCGGCACTGGTGGCAGATTCGGAAGAGAAGTTGTGTAGGCTAGTGTCGAAGTATGTTAGCGAGTGTGAGAGAAGGAAGCTCGGCTTGATTTGGGTAAAAATAAAGTAATGGGATGTTAAGAGAACGACGATGTGAGCGGGACCAGTGTCCACCTAATGTATAGTTTTTGAAAGAAGTTCAGCGTCTTAAGTTTCTGGGTTTTTATATAGAGAAGACAAAACTACATTGAATTGACCTCCAAATTTCTCCATGCACGCACTCGGGTCAGTCCAGAATTGCTCCCTCTCCTCATCACGCCTCTCGCTGCCAGGTCCGTAAGCACTCACAAATTTCAATTTCTCTACGCCTAACTTGACTTACGTCCACATCAATCTTGAAGACACCTCTTTCCACTCGGTAACGCTACTAGCCAACCGTTCACTCCATATCAAGACCATACATTCTTGTGCTCAACCTTCCTTCACACCAGACTTTCTTCCACTTACCACACTAAACTCACATTCGCCCTTACCTTTTAATTTTGTCTCACTCATCGCCAACACATCAAACTTCCTTCTCGCAAACATCTCACCTATCTCTCTCCTCTTTACCTCATTCGTACTACAGCCAGCACATTCAGCGACCCTAACAAAAGGGCTCGTCTTGCCGTCTTTGAGGAAGGGTCATACAGAGAAAGGGATTCCTAGCCCCTTCGCCTCTAAATGATCTGTAGATATCAAACGTTCAACACTGTTATATTTATTCTGACTCACAAAAGCATTATCCCTCTCTTCAGATCACGATGCGCATCATGCGTCAGGAGCGTGAGGCCCTGATGGCGGTGCTGAAGCCTTTCATCCACGACCCTCTCGTCGAGTGGAGCAAAGGGGACAAACTCGCCAAGAACACAGGCGAAATATGCAACGAAAAGGTACAGCAATTCCTTCCTATGGGGTAATCTTAGTTACGTGGCGATCATATTTGTCCTGCTGCTAAGAGCTTGAACTGTTTTGGTATAATCGAATGTACCATCTGTTACAAAGATAGAGACCTTATTTTTGATTTCGCGTTCTCTTTACGACATCCCTGCGCCGAGATTGTATGGATTTACTCATTAGCATTTCCTTCACACGTTTAACTGTTAACAAACAACTATACAAACTTACCTAACTACATACATTTTGATTTAAATGAAGTTTAAATGAAATGCGAAATTAAAAATATGGCCTCTATCTTTGTAACCGATAGTACATGTTAAGCTAGTCAATCTACAATGGTTTTGAAACATGTATCAAGCGATCGGAGCTTGGTTCTAAATGTCAATGATTTGAAAGAAAGAACCAAAGCATTCTACAGCCTGATTTACGGTCATTTGGCCATGAATGCGATCTGACTTGTTTGACGGATATTTCATCGGATTGAAATTTTACTTGAATTCCTTTTTAGTTGTTCTGTGAACGGAGGTTTCCAGTGAAGAATTCCGACTCTGTTTACGATGTATGCATGCATAACGTTGTTTAAGATGTATGCATGCATGACGTATTCATGGCATAGTCATGAAGAGTTCATTGACGACCCTTATTTATCCTTTGAACGAATTTGCCATTCGATTTAAACTATCGAAAATGGGTTGAACAAATAATTTTTATAATATATTTTCTGTCCTGTGATCGATCTAGAATTTAGTTCCTGAATAACAAATTATTTACAATAACGTGATAAATACCAAGCACTTAAACCAGTGTTTTAAACCTCCTGGCTCAGCTACACTTGCACGTGTTTTGTTAAATGCATAGTACGCTCTGCACGAGATTGAACCTTTCCCTCCCGGTCAGGCGCAACTGCACGTGCGCGATACAGAGCTGCGTCTCAAAGGTGTCATCGCCAGCAAGGCGCGTGGCTTCAACATCCCGCTTTCGGTGGAGGGGCAGGTTGACCTGCTCATCAGCGACGCGACGAGCGATAAGAACCTCTGCCAGATGTAGATAGGATGGGCCCCGTACCTCTAACGACCGACTTACGACTCATTGGACGACCTCTCACCCGCCTCACAGATGTAGCGGTACGCATCTATAATGCGTGCAAATGCAGTGGCACTCATTGTGCTATTCCCATCTCCCTACACCTGCTGATCTACTTGTTCTATTCTTTTTATGATTGACACAATTTCACAATGCCCCGTACTGAACGATCTGATGCTAAAATGCATTTCAATGTGCCAGGCATGTGTCTATTATTCGTTGTTGACCACGTACTCAAGATGAAATGTCTATGTAACTCAGTTATATGAAGTGGAACATCGTTTCACCTTGCAACTTGTAGATTTTCTCTTTTATCTGTTTTCACTCAAGTGTAACTATATTGCAACTCTTGATAGCTTGTGCCCACCGGCGCAGTTATCTCGCTTGTGCATACCGGCGCAGTCATCTCGCTTGTGCATACCGGCGCAGTTATCTCGCTTGTGCATACCGGCGCAGTTATCTCGCTTGTGCATACCGGCGCAGTCATCTCGCTTATGCATACCAGCGCAGTTATCTCGCTTGTGCCCACCGGCGCAATTATCTCGCTTATGCATACCGGCGCCGTTATCTTGCGTGAGCTCACCGAAGCAGTTATCTCGCGTGTGCCCACCGGCGCAGTTATCTCGCGTGTGCCCACCGGCGCAGTTATCTCGCGTGTGCCCACCGGCGCAGTTATCTCGCGTGTGCCCACCGGCGCAGTTATCTCGCGTGTGCCCACCGGCGCAGTTATCTCGCGTGTGCCACCGGCGCAGAATTGCGGCTCTGACTTGTTGAGATTCCCTGATGGCTGTTACTGTAACTTGAACTTAACGAGTGCTGTGATTGCGACTGCATCAAATATCTCGCATCGAACATTAAGTGGCTATCTATGTGTTATTGATAAATCTTGTTTGTTGGACCAGCGAAGCGAAGCGTAATCCGCTACGATAGTTTTGTCTTATTTGTTGTGTTTTGATTATTTTTCCAGCACTAAATTTGCAGTGAAGTCAGTTTTTAGTTTCTTTCACATGGGTACAAATGGAGCATTCTCCTTATCACCCTGCATACATACTCTATAACAAACATACGGGCAACAGTATTGTAGATGTGTAATTCAGCTTTTTTGTGTTGAGGTTTTTGACTTTTCGTGATAATACTGTCTATCAAAACTTTTCCCTATTCATTTTACTCATGAACAATTTGTGATGATGGATTTTTTGGGGGGGCTCAACGGACTACATTTCCAACATATCTGTGATATATTCCATTTAATTCTGCAGCTTTAGTCGTAGCGTCAACTGTAACTTCTAGCGTCGACACGATACATTTCGAGATGAATAATGACTTGTCTTTTAATGCACTGTTAATGTACACAAATAAGCATGTGTTATGTAAACGAAACCCGAAAGTCTCATTCACCAAGGAAAATGGCACTGTAAATATTATATAAGACTATAAAGGCTTCGAGTGATATCCAGATGACTGACGCTTCGGACTTTGTTTGTTACCTCTTGAGGATAATGTTCCTATGTCTGTGAAGTTCTGTTATTCAATCCAAGTTACATATTTAACATGTGATTAATGCTCATGGATTAGCAACTTCATGGAAAACTACCTTTCTCTCTGCTGCGCCCACGAGGCCAGAGAATTTAGTTTCAGTGCTCCGTTTACTTGCTTTTCAGTAAGATTTTTAGTCCAATCCTGATGGATAGAACTTTTTTCCCACCCAAGCAAAACATTGTGTTTATACTTTTGTTTCTTGTTATTGTTTGACAATGTATTACATGATAGATTGCCGGCTAACATAGTTTGGAACAGAATATTTTATAAAAGGAAAGAACGTTTGTTGCCTTTTTTTGTCCATCTAATTTTGGCCGGCATTGGCGATAAGTATTCGACCGTCAATAATTCTTACTGATTCAGGGCTCGGCTCCCATCCAACCTCACCTAGCCATCTCCTCCCCTCCCCCCCTTCTAGTCATCTGTTGGGTTCACGGGCCGCACAGAGTCAGGGCCCAACCGGTGGGGTGATCAGCCTGATTTCCCTTCAGACTCTCCTCTTCCTCACCCTCCACTATCTCTCCTTTTCTCCCCCATCCTGAATTTGCTGAACTTTAATTTACCTCATTTACATCTTGTGCTCAGTTCAAACTCCTTCTTGAACTCTCCCAATAGTTGTTGCACACGCACCTTCACTCACTCACATACACACACTGACTCGAACACTCAAACACACACACATCGGTCCTAACTATTCTCCTTTTGGGTGGCTTGCACTCCTTCATACAACCTCTTTCTATAACTCGTTCTTTTTCTTCTTTCCATTTTTGCAGTGAGACAGGTATGTGAGAAGTACCTTGCCAAAGGAAAGGATGTTTTCTGGGCCTTCATGGATCTGGAGAAGGCATACGACAGAATTGACAGGGAAGCGCTGTGGAGGGTGTTGCGTTTGTATGGAGTGGGCGGACATCTGTTGAAAGCAGTGCAGAGTTTCTATGCTGACAGCCGAGCATGTGTCAGAGTGGGGAGCGAGGTGAGTGATCGGTTCACAGTGAAAGTGGGACTGAGACAAGGCTGCGTGATGTCTCCCTGGCTGTTCAACCTCTATATGGATGGAGTGGTCAGGGAGGTGAACGTGAGTGTGCTGGGTCGTGGCTTGGAACTCTTGGAAGCGAATGGGCGGAGTTGGCAGTTGAGCCAGTTGCTATTTGCTGATGATAC
>SDVV010032328.1:0-11439 GCA_016164225.1 Gammarus roeselii
ATATATACATAGCCTCAAATTAGCGTCATCGTACGCCGAACACTGTGTGAGTAATGTAATAGACAACCTCATGTCGGACATTTTCAACTCGGAGGCTTTTTAGTATATGACAGTTGAAACAGTAAATAGTCATGATAAAGTAAACGTCGGTGATCCGGCTTCCTCTACTTATTTTTCTTCAAATTAGTGGTCCAATGTGATGCTTGCATCTGTCTCGACATATTGAACAGCGGAGAATAGAGGATGTCCTCCAACAATGTCCATCGGTTGTCCATCAACCCTAGTTATAAGTTAATATTAAATTCACCTAAGTAGCAAATGTTGTATTCAGAACAGCTCACGCTGACGGACTTGCTACGTATCATCTGTGTATTCTGATATTTCTGTTATTTTGTCAGCATGTCATTTTACCTAAATAAATTTAAAATATTTTAAACCCTTAAATCCTTTACCCTGGATTCAATCATGGTCATTGCTTGATAGTGAACACAATTTCAAATTGATTTCAATGTGTTCTACCAAAATTTGGACAGAGTAAATTTAATTCAATTCCCATGGCTGAGTCGTCAATGTGAACCATCATTGGGCTGGGAAACTGAATGTTTGCTGATCAACAAATGAGACTTCAAATACAAAACAGTTTACAGAACAGGAACCCTAATCGTCGATCATGACCAGCAAACTGACGATCCATCAAATTATTTTAAGTATTTTTCAAATTGGAGAGTACTTAAAATAATTTAAGTTAAGTAAAACTTCTTCTCATGTTGTTTTCTGCTGGTATTCAATACTGGCCAGTTATCATCGTAATTATTATATCCATCACTGAGAAACGTTCTCGGTAACACCCTGACGGCTCACTCCTCGCTCAAGCTTTGTTTGCTCTCAGTGCGGCACTCGGTCACCCAGCGACTGCAGCGGTACGAATGAAAATTAACCATCTGCGTCGTCATTCACGACTTCGACTGAAATAGTTCGAAATAATGATTTTTGATCGTTTTTATTGGACATTGAAGGAACGGGCCTAGAAGATGCGTAAGTTATTGTTAAATTTGAGCATTATGAGTTTATTTTTCCATGTGTGAGCTTATTCAAGCGTTGCTTGCCAAAAAATGTTGCCCAAGATATGAAACATTTAGCGTAAGAACATTTATCTGGACAGGTATCACGAGAGGCTATGTAAAAAGCATATGGCAAAAAACACGACCACGACGTGGAAATTATTTGACTATTGTAAAATGCAATATTTTCCCATGGTGAAAATTACAATTTTGCGCAATAATTATGGAAGTATTGTTAGTGCCATGAGTGTACCCTGTACCATCGCATCAGCTAACTGTATTCATAAAGCTGCGTATGACGATCAGTGATGGAATGGTAAAAAATAATCTTGCGTGTATAGTTCAATCTCGATATCACGTTACTAAATGGAAACTCTATCTAGACGCTGTTCCTCTCCTTCAATAACACGAGGGCAATTGGATGAGAAGGCGCCTGCAAAGATCGTTCGTACTCCGTCTTCTTTCTTAGGTCTCAAGTCTTTCTTGAGGCTAATTGATTAAGATTTAGTGTTCATATGCTTGGGAGAATTGAGAAAGAAAGTTCCATTATGTTCGTGCGCCACGAATGGCGGTAGGAGGAGTTGCAGTGCACGTTTGGGATCTTAGAAGTTTTGGAGGTTTTTCAGGAATCAGAGTATTTTAATGGGCGTAAAGTTGTCTGACAAAACGAGTCGTGATTTATTGTAAAATGTTATATTGAATAAAAACTGTTGGTAAATCGAGTCATTTACTAATATGTTAAACAGGCACCATGTGATGCTCAAGTTACTTGATTTTGAAGAATTAATTTGGTTAATAACTGAAGCTTTGAAGATCTCAATTGTAACTACCGCGGAAGTTTTATAAAATACTGTAATCTTTTGAGTCAGAGTTTACATTTTCTGACAGGGTACCATCACTAGCAACAATCGGGCACCTCCGCACGCTTTTATTTGTATGCTTTGTATCAACAAGCATGTTTACAGGTTCTTTAGAAGATTATCGGGCTACTTTCACCAGGGAATAACTCCTTTCGTTAGCAACAGATACTCCACAATGAATCATGTGCGAGACTATTGCATTTGATCGTAAGTCCTACGATGATGTACATTGACAATGAATTTATCATTGGAAAAACCTCCGTCCTCGTCAAGATTCGACCCCGCGTCGTAGGAATACGAGTCCGAATCTTGGCGAGGACGGAATTTTTTCCAATGATGAATTCATTGTTCATATACATAAGCCTCCCAACGTTATTGTAGGTATATTTTCTACTACGATGATAATAAGTAACTTTGATATTTCAATAGCGGAATTGGTTGCACTTTTATACACCATCTTAGCAAAGAGGACACCCACAAGTCCTTCACAGTCAGAGAAAGATGTTGAGTATCTATAATGTAACGTAATGGATCAGGAAAAAAACATTGAATTTGAAAAGTGCATCAATTTCTATTATCATTGCGCATCAATATACTCAAATCCAGTAAACAAAATTATTATTGAGAATCATTTCCATCTAGTGGAACAGGCGGAATGAAATCTCGATTTCAGTATCAGGCGCGCGACGCCTGTGGGTTACAGCCGTCACCAGACTTATGAGAGCATTTGGAGCAATTGAGGGCCAAATGTCCCAGGAATGGATTAACATGGCTCTCATCCTTGATGCAGCCGGCGGCACATTATGACTGTCAAACGATAGCCTACCAAAGAAAACACATAGATGAACCTTGACTTTAGTCATTAGCTAGCGGTTGTTATTATGGCCAGCGTGATTCAGTTATTGATCCGTCTTGCTGCTGCGAAAGTTGGATTTTGCCCAAGCTCCTCCCGTTTCCACTCCCAGGAGTCTTGTACACGTGTTTCGCATATCTGCATTGCCGACACACTCGACGCGCTTTGTAAACGTTCTGTTCGGTAGTTATTGAATTTAACACTGGGGTAGGTAACTTCTTTGTTCGACTTGACTAAACTTGAGAACAAAAATCATGACCAGAACAACAGTCAAAATCACAAAAGTTGTAGCATTTTCTCAGAATTGAACACTGTCACAAATGGATTTTAAATAGTACACATTTTCTCCATTCATATACTATACCAGCGTGAAACCCTGTTGATACTGAAAAGAAACTAGTTCTGTTCAGTTTAGATACAATTGTGCCTTCAGTTCTACATCAAATCCATTCTTCTATCACATTTATAATCATTGTTATTGAAGCACTCGATATAACAATAATGGTAAAAAAAACAAGTTTAGCAAAACAAACATTCCTACCAACATATCCAAATTACATCCCCCCAAAAAACACTCGTGAAGACAGACAAAATTGTAATACCCGACAACAATTTATTTATAGATTAGGTTAGAGACAAGCGTGCCTATAATACCGCTTATGTCCCTCTACCTCATGAGTATATAAACAAACAACAATATGTAGAGGTTAGTATAAAGCCACCTATCAGAGAACATATTTGGGATCGCTTCCCAGCCTGACATCCACCCGCATACAATGCACTGACATTCTGGATATGCAGTTAAGTGTCAAACTATATTTACATTATTATCGGGATCTTCCTGCAAAAGTAGTTTTCAGACATATCTTTCTATAAGTGGATATAGTTAGTATCCCTCACTGTTACATATTGTCTCCAGGAAGGGATTGTTCGAGTCTTCAATTCTTTCCTAAAGGCTGAATGCATTTTTCTTACTCATATTTTCAGGCAATCAACATTATACTCTGCAAATACTGGGCTAGCACTCATTCCTAAGGCCCCAACCAGTCTCGTGAAAATTTCATTGCATGCTGCTTGCAGTTTGCTCATAGCAGCCCTCGTATAAATGTACACCTCAATGAGTTACAGTAGATTGGTTAACAGTACGTTTTAGAAAGCTGCAGCTTAACATCCGTTGAGAACAAGTTGAATTTTCCAAAAATTTGGTTGCCTATCACCTTTAATTTCCGGTGTTGTTTAAGAATATCGTCATTATCGCACCAGTTATATGTGGTTAAATGACCCAAGCACGGAAAACTATCCACATTCCCCAGCAGGGCCCCGCTAAGTACACCGTCCGTTCTGTACTGGGACCTCTTGCTGGGTGGTATCACTAGCATACGCACTTATTCACTAATATTGTACTCGATGTCTAGTTTCGCAACCTAAATCTCGCATATATTTAGCATCGTCTGAAGGGTATTGACAAGAGGGTTCAGCAAGATCATGTCATCCGCATAGCTATCCGCATTACACAGCATCCGTCAATGTGACACCCATAACTCCTAAGAGATGGCTGATCATGCAAGCTGTCAACACGCACATTGAAAAGGAGAGGCGAGAGTAGGCCTCCTTGGCTAATCCCATTAGTTGTCGAAACTTCCCCATCGTATTACACACTCCTGCTGCTGGTATCAATGCTTCATTAGCTTAACAAGGTGAATTGGCGCTCCTCTCTCAATATGTTTTTTGAAGTGTCCAATGATTTACACAATCAAATGCTTATTAAGCATCAAAAAATCGGAGATGCATAGTTGACCATCCACTGACAATGTAATAAATCGTCTGCTTTAACGTGAAGATAACTATTTCAGTCCCATGCTGAGGAGTGAACCCCAAATAAATTGGGCGTTGTTCTCAGACAGTCGCAAAGCCTGTTCTGGATAACTATTTATAGTAACTTTGATGCAGCAGTAGCAATGATTTTGGTCTGTGGTTACCATTATTTGTCGCATATTTTGTCTTCGATTTTATGATAGGTTCTACGACAACATCCATTGCTTGCTTAGAGGGGTAATTAAATTTAAGGCACTAGTGAAGAAACTAGACATGACATAAATAAGTTGAACAGGACCATACTTGAATACTTCTTCAGGTACACCATCCTTCCCACACCTTTGCCATTTTTTCAATTTTTTTATAGCGGTCTTAAGTTCTCACATAAGTACAACATCACTATCCCGATTGAGGACCTCATTATCCAAAAATCGAGTCGGTGTCGTTGTTGACACGGTTCATTATATCATCAAAATGGTCGCGCCACATATCAGCATTATTTCCTTCCTCTGGTGAGCGATTACCAGATTGTCATTAACAGATTGTGAAACCCAGCTATCGCTCGGTTTAAGATTTTCAAATTCTTTCCAGAAATCAATCATCCGTCACCAACATTTTTTTCTAACAGACTAGCTGCACGAAAATCATCCTCGTGTTTTTTACAATAGTGTATTATTCTATTTATCTTTTTCAAAGTATGTACAAGAGGCCTGCTAGAAGTGAACCAGAATCTCGCCATTGCACTTTAGCCGGTTTGCTTGATTCGTGAAGGTCAGACACATGCCTGTTCCACCTTGACGTCCTGTGCCTTCCCCTTGATGTTCTCTCTCCATACGCTGAACAGCACTTGTCAGTATTTGCCATATTGTTGAAATGAAAGTTAATGAACTGTGTGACGGTTTCCCCATTAACCATTACAGGCAGCGTATGTAATGAGAGCTCTGCATGGAGCGACAAGTGATCTGACAGCCGTGTAACCCTCTACAAACACTCGAGTCCTTTTGTTGTCCATTGCTGGGGTTAGGGCTAAACGGTCTTACCATTTCACTGTTCTCCCGTTGTGATTAACATGAGTGTGTGTGTATCCTGATATCACAGTAACACACCCACAAAGTCTAGTTCATTATCTGCCAGGAGTATATGCCACTCGTTAAATGTTCGGCTGCCTGGGTGGCAATGCAAATCCTCCATAACACAAACATGATCATGTCTTGATCATCTGAGGATTGCTTTTACCTTGAAGTTTTACACAGTTACCAATTCTACATTATATTGAGCTGAATAAGCCAAATACACATTCAGAGCTAAGCGGAGTGTTCTATCATCATTGAACTGCTCAATTTTTACAAACGGATTCATTTTATCTGACCACAGGAAGGTAAGTCCACCAAACGGGCGTCCTCTTAGTATCTTCTTCTCTGAATTGATTAAAGATAAGGAGAAGAGACTAATCAGGGGCACGTGTTTGAACAGCCAAGTCTTCAGTAGCGCACACTGCTAAACCCATTACAGTTCGAAGTGATCAAACGGAGATTTCCTAGAGGACTTTGCATTTGATATGAAGAAATCGTTCCTCGGATTTCATCTGGGGGGCTCGAGGCTTTACTTCTCACGTAGAATTTAAGGACGAAGGCTCCTGAAGGCCACATATCCAGTAATTTGAGGCGCTTCACTTCCAGGTAGCCTGCCCTGACTCTGAAGGCACTTAACTTGCAGAGACGATTAAATATCTCTATTATGTAGCTGCCATCTCCGGTTATCCTCTTTATCTCACTCAGTATCTGTATACCTGGAATGTCCCCGTAATTGGATACATATATGCGGCTTCTTTGTAACGGAAAGATGCCTTCTGATGTCAATCGGCCTGTTCCAATGAGGTGTTTAATTAGTTTTCTTGTAAGGTGAATTTTCTGATATTTCCCGCCTTCCACGTCATTTCCGTTACCAATGCACTCAACACCAGACACTCCGGTTACGTTTCGTTTGCGGGGAGAAAGCGATTTGACCTCCTTCCTCTGCTTTCAGCTGCCTTTGTTAAGTGAGGCTACTTTGTTGGGTCATTTCATTTGTCTAGTTCTGTGTTTACCCCAAGCAGCCGAAAGGCCGCATCGAACAGTTGAATCGTTGGCTTAGCTGGCTTTAAGGGTCGGGTTGTATGAGTTCCAGTGGTGGTGTAGGCTTTGTTGACTTTGATGGCTTTTTGGATTGTGTAATATGAGGCTCAATGGTGGGAGGTTTCGGATAGACAGATTGTGATGAATGGTTCCTTGTTTTGAGTTGGTCATAGAGTGACTTTTATTACGTTTGATGTTGAGCTGACATGTGTTGCGTTCAAACCAGTTCTGTTTAAACAATTCTGTGAAGCTTCTTCCTCGTCGTTCGTTCGCTTGGTATTATTTAATTCCTGTTGGCATTGGACGCTACTGCTTCAAGTCGGGTCATGGTTTCCTGATGGCTTTTACACCTTCTCTCAATAATGAAATTTCTTCTTGCAATGCCTTTCATTGGAGCTTCAATTTCTTCTCTTATCCTGCGCACTGTCTGTTCAATAAGTCCCTCCAGTCTGTCCAAGCGTTTATCAACTGTGGGGCAGTTGGAACCCGTACTGCTGTTTAAATTCCTCCTATCACTTGTTGGAATATTTCTCCTCACATGAGATCCTGGTTGAAAAGTAGGCAATTTAGAGAGATTGAATGTTATCATCACTTCATAAATCTTATCCATAATAGTATTGTGTGTCTTTGGGTTGCCATCGATTGTGGTGACATCATCTAGTTTCCAAACAGCCAGTGTATCTTTTGCAATTTCTTGCGGCATCTGAAACGCTGTTATCAGCTCACCCGCTTTGCAAACATCGATCAGGTTTTTTTTAAAGGTTATTTTCCTTTTCGGAGTAACTTGCTTTGCGACAACCCATAGATCAGTACTCACCACCACATCAGCATCTCACTCATCCTTGAGAGTGATAACACCAAATTCACACGGGAGCTTTCATTTTCCTGGAGTTGGTATTACCCTGTTTCTCTACCACTGCCGGCCGGGCTGTCCATATCACCTCATTCGGCCTCTGGGCCATTGCTCTCAGGTTCCCCGTCTGCCTCGGGTCCATCACCGTTTTCCTTTGCCGGGTTAGGCATAGCTGTACATGATGCTAAAGCCCACAAAGATCGATGCTCAAGCAACGAGCTCCAGCCAAAGACTGGCTAGAAGAATGTATTTTCATGTACGTGTTTCCGGTTTGAGAGGCCTGATATACGCATTTGAAGACGTTCATTGGGTAATCAACTTCACGATGATAAACTCGTCGTATGTAAGAAGGAGCCTTCGCATGACTGCAAGGCCAGCGCTACAGCAACTGAAGGGGTCTGCCGTAACAAACATTCTTCCTGTTATCTGTTACCTATTAGACCTTCCGTCGCATGTCGCATCATTCTGATCACGTATATTTGCATGACGGAAAGGTCAGCACTACAGAAACTAAAGAGGTCAGTCGCTATTAACTTTCATCCTGTTACCTGTTAGACCTTCCGTCACATGTCGCATCATTCAGATGATGTCCAGGCACGCACGGAAGCAAGGCTGGTGGAGGTGCATGGAGGTGCATGTCTCGGGGGTGATAAATGTTGTTATTTATGCTAGACAAAAGTCATAAATTTATTTCGGGTCAAACTCTGAGAAAGTTGTGTATAAAACGTTTCGACAAGAGAGGCCTTCTTCTCTTCACTTCTGAAAATACAAAACAGTAACTCCACGACACATGACTACATTTAATAAACTATGGATGATTGATCTGAAAATGAGGCTGGTCCTATTTTATACATCATAAGATTCTTTTCTGCGGACTACCTTTCAGGAAGAATCATGCACGTGTAATTTCACCGCGGCGGAATACCTTCCGGGAAGAATCATGTGTGTGTACCGTTACCGCGGCGGAATACCTTCCAGAAAAAATCACGTGCGTCTACCGTGACCGCGGCGGAGTCAACACCAAAAAAATAGTTCCGGTTCTGAATATTTCCGGAGGTCAGTTGCATTTTTAGGGGTACGAGATCCATACTCTTTCCTTCGTTAAAACATCAACATTCTAATTAAATTTCTATAACAAAGAAACATTGCAATCGTAAAAAAATCCGCATGGAATAATTTAAGTAACGGCTGATACGACAGTGCTTTGTCAGCATATAAGAATCAATGACCAATCCATTTGAAATTCATTTGATGTCAGTTTAAAGAATAAAGCGCATAGTCAATAGGAAATATGTACATTTTCATCAAACATTTACTGTTTTTTTTTATTTACTATCATTAATATGGTTCCATAAATATAATGCAGGAACGCAAGGGAATACAACTTCATGAATAACACTAATTCTGGCTGAGCACAATTCTCATTTTGTTATATTTCAGACGCCATCCTCCATTGGTGAGGCATTACAGTTAGCTCGATTTGGTTAGGTGATATTCCTGCATTCATGGGATGGTGTGCCCCAGCCTACTTGAATGAAATTGTTGGCACACGTCATGAGAATGGGAATGTTGAGCTAAAGAGGGTGGGGTCAAACCTGGCAACATGCCCCTGTTAACAACTGAAACATATCAGACTCCTCCCCACCGCATCGCGCATCGCCTTTACGTGCCTGTGTTACGCAAGCGGAAGTGGGCGTCATTAAATGAAACGAAGGGTCAGATACGATTTATAATCGTCCTCCACCTGACTGGAAATTGTACAACATTGCAACTACCTTTACTCGTAAAGCGTTGAAGTGAAATCAATCTAGTTGGCTTTAACCTTCAAATGTTGCCATATTTATGTTGCAATTTTAATGCAATCCCAAACCACGTGTCCGAAAACTGTTAACTATTGGTTGTTCTCGAGGTGGGTCGGTTTTTGAGAGGGAATCCTTCACTGGATCTATGTGAATTTGTGTGCAGCAACTTTTAAATCAAATGCCTGCGACATTTTAACTAATGTATAATGGTCGACCTACTTTCAAATCTATTGCATGAAAAACCATTGGAAAACTCAAAATTTGTGAAATCGGGATGAATGAATTTGTTCTTTCTTATAAATTGTTAACAATGTGCCGACCCGCCGTGCGTCGAACAGCGTATATTTGCCTGCTACAGACAGGACGACAGAAACGATTATTTTTGTAACTGTTTGGAAGGTCTGTTTTGGGAAGTTTATTATTTGTGAGAGGATACGCGGACCACCGCGTCTAAATCTGCTTATTAATCTGAACAGTAGGTTGTTGATTCAGTTAATCGCATCCTGACGAAAAATATAACTGTTCATAGAACGAGGGACGTAACAGAATCTTGTTCCGCCAGCCTAAACATTATCAATGCTTCGATTGCAGGTGCTACTTTTGGGATAACATTTGAGACGGCGAGTCATTTGATATTTTGTCGTGTCTGTCGGGTTGGCCAATTAAAGCCAGAAATTATATTCAATACAATGTCAGTTTGGAATTTAGATTTAACAGATTGTTTACCAGTCAGCAGTATAAACCAATTCCTACTAGAGTTTGAAATATTTTGAGGACTAAAGACATTCTGCCCCTTGGGAAACCCGGGTTCGAATTCTTGCAATGAGTCTGACATTTGTCAATCCATGAGTTTTTTGGGGGCATTGATCTTATTGATCGGAAGCGTCTCAATAAGAACACCAGACGCCAACAGAGCAGCTGCAGCGCGAGTAGAAATGTACTGTGATAAAAAAGGAGCTCACATTTTTTTTTGATTAGCCGTTAAATGGAACTCGGAAAAAGTGTATAGGACTAAAAATATATCAATCCGCCATCAAAATCAGGAACCATATGGGAATATACAGATACAGACACTAGGCCGCATCCCCCAGAAAGGGGGGTGGCCGACGGCAAGGCGCACCTCACACCCTCATACGCTCACACTCACACAACTTAGCCCTTTTGTGCTAAAGGGTCCGGCCGGTAACCCCTCAACTTACACTCTGGGTCCCGAATGCACCGAGGAACCGCCGTCAGCAGCAGGGCCCGACAGTTTTCACTAGTTTACCCCCGCCGCGTCATAATGGCCGGGCCCCCCCCACTCACGACCATCCCGACAGCGGGATGCCAAGGGCGGGAAAGCACATCAGAGCAGCGTCAAAATCAACCATTCACAACCATTCTCCACTCACGCCTGTTCATTTTACGCTCTCTCGCCACCTCTACATTCATGTCTCTTCTTCCCAACGCCTGCTTCTGACCATCCATCCACCAAAACTTCGGTCTACCTCTAAGCCTGCGACCACTCGCCTCCGCAATCATCACCCTTTTCACCAATCTCCCTTCATCCATCCTCTCCATGTGCCCGAACCATCTCAGTACACGCGAATCCACTCTGTTCTCCAACTTTTCACCATCCCTGTTCTGATTCGAACCACGTCGTTGGTGATCCGGTCTCTCAGCGTTACTCCAGCCATGCTCCTCAAACACTTCATCTCGAAAACATTCAACCTTCTTCTCTCCTCTGCTCTCACCCCCCAAGCCTAAGTTCCGTAGATTACAGTTGGGACAACAACACCCTCATACAGCAATCTCTTTGCTTCCATCCCCAACGTCCTACAGCTCATTACACTCTTCAGTGCACCCAACACTTTACATCCCTCCTTCACTCGCGCCTTCACTTCAGTTTCCACTAGTTCAGTTTTCTCCACATGGGAGCCCGGATACTTAAAACACTGAACTTCCTCCAAGAGCTCTCCATTTAGGGTGACACTAATTTTGCTCGCATCGACAGTCCTCGAGCATCTCATTACTTTACTCTTACCCACGTTCACTCGAAGCTTCCTCCTCTCACACACTCAACCAAACTCAGACACTAGCCT
>SDVV010032330.1:0-11439 GCA_016164225.1 Gammarus roeselii
TATGATATTTTGTTATGTTCTACAGTCGTCGACAGCACGGTGAGGTTTATAGAGGCTATTAGTTCATGTTCATGTTCCGATGATAAATTATCATCGGAACATGACGTGGCCATATCGTGATGAAACAGGCGACGCAGAAAGTCATCAGACCTTTAATAACGTGTATCTACGGTTATACACGGAGAGCTAGAGTGGGTCTAAGCCCAGTACAGGGTAGAGCGAGGTATAGCAAGGTAGAGCGAGGTAGAGCAAGGTAGAGCGTGTTAGGTCTACATAACAGTGCCAACTGGCGGATGTTCAGAGTCCTCAGGCTTGTATGTTTCTTGCTCCATCTGTCTGTTCTTCAGTCAAAAGCCTATTAAAATTCAGCGGGATGCGTTGTGCCATCTGCCTGGCATCCAGTGTCACCAGTGCTGGTGTGGAAGAATGCTAGGGTTCGAGTTCCGATGCTGGTATGCAAATTTGCATCATAAATTCTAGGTGACATTTCCAATTAAATGAATTCACCTTCTAGAAATTCTTCAACCTATAGACAATTCCTATGAAGTCCTTGGATAATTCACGCAATATTCATTGTTCCGAATATGCATCATTCATTTTGGAAAGAATAATATTAATAACCGTTATGGTTTCAATTTGTTGCAACCTCTTCGCTGAGTTTCCTATGGAATCAAATACCGCAGACAGCCTTGCTCTGGGGTTAGACCGGAGTAATGTTTAGTATAGTTCCCGATATCATGCTCGCAGCAGCTGCTACTTCGAGCTGCATAATCTTCTTATAATGGCAGTCAAAATTCCAACATCATTCCAATGCTGAATACTAACGAGAATATTGCCTGCTGTTTTACGGAAGCGCGACTTGTGGTACTTCGTCAAGCTAAGTTGTCTCCTAAAGCTGGTTTGCTGAACATTGATTTATAATGCATCAATACTTGCATCATGTTTTCTTCGGTGCAGGAAAGGAACCACGCTCTTGGACGTGAGAGATGGAAACTAGATACATGCACAGGAACGCAAATCCGTGAATCGGATAATAGAATGGTTAAATGTGTACAATTACATTGCTTGTCCGACTATGCCGCTATGTAACTCAGACATTGTAATTAGTAATTCTTTTTTGGTCAAAATGCATTACTTGTGCCGACGGAACCGATTTTGACTCTTGAGTCAGCTAACGGGCGGTGGGCGGTGCGAAGGGGTCAAGAGGGAGGGGGATGGGGGGCAGCTCATTTCCGGGATTCTTTTATGTTGTGAGCATTTAATTTATATGTTTTTTAAATGTATATTGTATTTATATACATATTGGTATTCAAAGCCAGCGCAGCGGACGGACGGGTGGTTCGCGTGGTGTTGGATGAGGCTTTCGGCCCCAGCTTTCGAATGTATTTGGGGTGGTTCTGTGGTTATGTACATTTACATAAATTTCATTATATTTTAATTTTTATTATATGCATTTACGTTACTTATCCCTTAGATGGCTGTAACGGGGCATACATGGTTTGTCACTGTTATTCATTATATATTTATTAAATCCTGGTAGAAATATGCCTTCATCTCATTTATGAACGGGGATGGGGGTACGGGGTCCCCATATATACAAGTTTTTTCCTATGGACTACTTACTCACTATCTATTTTTTCATTATATATAATTTTTTCCTTGCTGGTAGGAGGATGCTTATTTATACCTCTTTATTTTTAGAGGGGTGGGTGTAGGGACCCTCAAGCAGAAAAGTTCAGTTCGCCTCTGGTTTTTCGACAAGTGATGCTGCTCTTATATGTTCTTTGTCACATCAGTATTTTTTCCATAACTGATTTGCCATTATTTCTTTGTCTTGAGTGTCTGTATCATTATATATTAAAATCTGGATTGAAATTCTATATAGTTTTCTGAGCATAATTACCGTATGATTGACTCATTCGGTGACGGCTTGGTGGTTTCTTAGCGGTTGGATTGGGATATTTATGTGTTTTTTGTTGGGTCATCTTTAAATTGTATATACTGTTTATTGGAATATTATGGTAGGTACGTTTCATAACTCGATTTGCAGCCTTAGCGTACATTCGTCGCTGCTTAGTACCAGCCTGATGGGTGGATTTGGGACAGCATTTTTTGTGTTGTCCATCTGTTTATTTCATAGGTACATATTACACCCAGGAATAGTATGGTACAATAATTTGACATTTGATGTATATATTTCTGGGGATGCAGCAGATGCGTTACAAGAATCTGTATACTCCATAACGCACTGACCAGTTTTGAACCTGATAAATCGGTGACACCATGTAACCGCATATACCAAAATTTTACTTGATTATTTCATTCAGCAATAGGAATTTTAAAATATAATAGGTCTGCATCACACATGTAA
The DNA here is from genome assembly GCA_016164225.1 of Gammarus roeselii. Lineage (NCBI taxonomy): Eukaryota > Metazoa > Arthropoda > Malacostraca > Amphipoda > Gammaridae > Gammarus > Gammarus roeselii. The sequence continues at coordinate 2,372 of SDVV010032330.1, forward strand.
AACATTATTTCGTGCAGAATTGGTTGGATTTTGCATCATTTTGATATTTTTATGTGTATATCACGTTATGTTACGAATAAGCTGTCGATACTTGAATTAAATATGACTTGATTTAACCCTGTTTTGGACTCCGTTGGTGAAAAATTCCAACAGGATTGTATATCCTATAACGTATTCGCGTGGAAGTATTCGTACATTGATTTATGAATCGTCATTTATGTAGCTTGGGCCTCATTTATAATCTAGATTTTGTTGACTGCGACCCCTATATCACAAATTTATTGTGAAATGCTAGAGTGGTTCATACTCGTTCATCGTGTGTAACATTTTACTTATGATCTGTGTTTTCTAATAAAACTAATTCCCGTTCTTTTGTTACAAGGATATTTATTGTGCTTCAGTTTTTTCCGTCATGTTAGGTTAAACGATCTAGTCATCTTAACCTATGCTTACCAATAATTTTAGCTTGTTTATTCAAATGTCATGCTTACATATGATATTCAGTCATTTACTTGTGCTGGCACAATGCAATTGCCGGCACAGTGCGGCACAGGAGCCGGCATCGACCCTGTATATGCTCACACGGTGCCAGCACATGTGCGTGCGAAGTGCCGGCACAGATTCCGGCATCGACCCTGTAAATGCCTACATGGTGCCGGCACATGTGCCGGCACAGTGCCGGCATTGACCATGTATAAACATTCACAATGCCGGCACATGTGCAGGCGCAGTGCCGGCACAGGTGCCGGCATCGAACCTGTATATGCCTACATGGCACTGGTACATGTGCCGGCACAGTGTCGGCATCGACCCTGTATATCCCAAAATGCTGCTCTCACATGTACCGGCACAGTGCCGGCACAGGTGCCGACATCGACTCTGATATGCCTACATGGTGCCGGTACGGGGCTAGCATCGACCCTGTATATGCCTACTTGTGGAGTGATTTGATTTGTATATCGCATAAATAAATATTAAATACCACACATAGCTATCAAACTGGAATACGAATGCATAATTATTGTTTGATTAGGTTAGGTATTAACGTATCAGGTGCTGTTTAGCAACTATTTTTTATTGATTGATGTTCATGTGAGTGATGTCGTACATTGATATATGAATTAGTATTTATGTAGCTTGGGCCTTATTTATAATCTAGATTTTGTTGACTGCTACCCCAACATCACATTTTTTGATGAAATGCTAGAGTAGTTATAGCGAATGCTCGAATAAGTCAGATATCGTTAATTTCAACGAAAATTTCATAGCAACACATGAATCAATCAACTAATTTAACTGAACAAACTACAAACGGTCAACATATATTTATAAAAAGTAAGACATGTAGGAATAATCATCCAGTAAAGGCATGCAACCGAAATATATAATAGAGATCTACAATTAACTAATTGAGTAATTTACCACAAACACTCATTACAAATCCGGTAGACTAGATCTCCAAAACAAATCAAAACAGTACCACAGATCCAACATCAGGAGGTAAAACATACCAATATTTTGGGTCACTACATCCAATTTAGTGAATTTATACCCAGCACTACATCAAATTATGAGAATGTATCCCTAATAAAGGTATTTACCATGATAACCGTTCAAAATCGCATACCGCAAATAAAATAACTAAGTAAGTTTCTCTACTCTATCATTACTGACATTGATTAATTATGATATACGCATATCCTACCATACCCACATGATAAATCTTACACCAATATGAAAGATGTATGGTCGATCAATACGTGATGGCGATATGCATTACCGAGCTTGTAATTAATAGAAATTGTCCTATATTTTAACACTTAATGTGATCTGAAGCAGGACGAAAATATGATACTAACATATAAGTCACACCGATAAAAAACTGACAGTGAAACCAAATTTGAGATCTCGGGTACTAATGTAATAATGCTACGATACCCCTTCGATCTGAAACAGATTCTCAAGCCATACTGATGCTATGTCTCTAGTAAGACGAATCAAAGCCCACTGTGTCATAGCAACGAACTCTACAATGCTTCAATAGGTCACATTTCAGCGAGCTACCCCTGATACATAACAAATTTACAGGCGATTGCCAAACATGGTACAACTCCTCAGGCATACCGTGCATCTGTTTAGTCCATCTTTTCTGCATAGCTTCGAACAAAGTCACATCCTGGACATAACTAAGAATATACACGCAGCTACAGTGACCACGAATGGGCCAGACATGAGTTACAAAGAGTAAGGCCATAAAATCTGGGCTTCTGTTCACAGACGACCAAAGTAAATCACTACAACGATTAGCAGCTTGTCGCACAACCTCTCCAACAAACCCATGGAACTTGAGACCAACATCCACAGAAACCTAAAAATCCACGTTGAGCTTAGACGTACTCAAAAATGACTACCAAAGAGTGTAAACCGCCTCTACAACAGGACCAATCCATCCAGTTAATCGTTTGCTAAAACGTTGTGGGTTTATTGACGAAATTCCACTATGATGTAGTACGGATTCACAACTCTTAAACATATATTTCAATGATTACAGAGTAAACATTCATACAGCAATTATAATCAAACTACGTAATTCTCTACTCTGCCCTAATAAACATTAACAAAATGCAGTATACGAGGGTATCCATCATTGAAAAACGTTCTACTTACACAAATAAACAAAAACGAAAGCTTTTGCCTAGGAGACTCCTCTATCTTCACCTAAACATCGAAGTATGACGTTATTCCTACAATAAATATACGTTAAACTAACAACAAGACCATGCTTGTTACAAATCAATTTTTTTATAGCTATATTATCCACGTCAATCTATGTAACAGGACGTAAAGATACATATAAACAGTAAAATGTTACACCATCTAACTAAATTATAACTGAAATAATGTTCTACATTGCGAATACAAACGTGATACATCCTAATATTCCTGTAACTGCATACAATAGACAAAACCTTGCATTGAAGAGGGATATTCAACAGAGAACGTACAAAACTTAATGACGTATCCTAAAACGCTCGAGTTATAATGGAATAAGACGACCAATTCTCTACCATACCCAAAAACATACGATAAAAAACATGATGCACGATAAAAAAAGTAGCACGTAACCTACCAAACAACTAACGTGAATAAGCTAGCAAGACAAGCGCCTGATTTTCGTTACTGTAACCTACAGTAGTATATGATGTAGAATACTTCTAAGCGAATACGCTATAGTATATACAAATATGATGGAATTTTTCTCCAACGGGGTCCAGAGCAAGGTTAAATGAAATCTTCTTTAACAAAAGTATCCACGGCTTATTCGTAACATAACGTGATATTTACCTAAAAACATCACAATGATGCAAAATTCAACCAATTATGCAAGATATAATGATCTTCATGTGAGATGAAATCCTAATATATTCTAAAATTCCTATAACTGTGCGAGATAACCAGGCAAAATTTCGAAAACAATACAAATTTAGCATGTATCAACCGATCAATACTACGTATACATAACACAATATAATAACTTGCGATGAATCCATTTCGTTTACGTAAGCTCCGGCTACTCACGCTGAGAAGACATCCGATCGATACTCGCTAGAGAAAAAAATGAGATATGACTCGAGCATTCTATATACGCTTGATACGGTCCATCTGGAATATGCAAATACATGGTGACACCGATATATCAGGTTCAAAACTGCATTGCAGATTCTCGTAACGAAGCTGCTGTATCCCCAGACATAAATACATCAACTGTCGAATTATTATACCATATTATTTCAATAGATGTTATATACATGTGAAATAAACAGATGGAAAATACAAAACGTTGCTCCAAATCCACCCATCAGGCTGGCACCAAGCGGGCTGAACGAAAGCTAAGGCTGCAAATCGAGTTATAAAACATACCTAAAATACTATTTCAATAAACAGTGTATACAGTGTGAAGATAAACCAACAAAAAACAAAGAATATCCAAATCCAACCGGTGAAAACCCACCAAGCAGTCACCGAATGAGTCAATTATACGGTAATTATACAAAAAAAATGAAATACGCTATGGTGTTATACCACTCTGTTTTTACGCTTATAATATGTAGTCTAAGTGTGAGTTTCTCACGATGCGAGCACTTGGATTAGGGCTAGACTCCCTCGAAAATTGCTTCTTCCAGCAAACAGATGTGTGCCCTCGGATTTGGTTACTCGTCGAAGACCCGTCGTCTTATGGGAGGTCATTCGTGCCTGTCCGTTGTGTAGAGATCAGCTGTTTTGGTAACCGTTATAGGGGTAGCAGCAGCTGGCTATGTAATTATTCTCATTGCCTTCATAGCCCTGTATGTATTACCAAAATGGAGAAGGAGTCAGGGATGTTTTTGGTGTGCCAATATGAGATATGGAACCGGGAGGACACGCCCCTCAGAGGTTGACGAACGGTGGGGCTACGCCCTGATTGGACAATTCCCTTTAACACGTTTTACTGTAGCGCCTATCACTTCGTGACAGCGAGTTGGGGAATCAGGGGCACCTCTTGATGGACACTGTAGGGCAAACTTTTCATTCACAACGCACCGTCTCTCTTTGTCTATTTTTCTCGCTTACAATTATTAGCCTCCGCGTTCGTGCAATTGTAAACTTATTCAGATATCCTAACAGCTACACAATATCAATCATACACCTTGACTTGCAGCTGCTCTTATTATAGTATCACACTCATTATTCATGCTCGTTTAATAAGTACCCTGTTCACTTGTTATTGTTATATTATTTAAAAGAATATGATAAAAATATCTTGTCTTCATTACAACCTTGCCCCACCTTTAACGTATTATAACAACCTTTATACTAAAGCTTACATCACTAGTGGCAGCGGTGGGATTTTGAAGTAAACAAATTAAAGGAAAATTAATCACTTCAAAACAAATTGGAATAAAACCCTTTAAAACAAAATGCTTCGTTGAAATGTTAAAACCTGCCTCTCATGTTACACGCTACAAATTAAAATAAAACAAACATGCAATAGTGAAGCGATTCAGCCGGACGAGAGGATAAACGCAGGGAAGAAGGAAAACAGCAACGATGAGGGGCAATCAACAAGGCGACGTGAACCGAGTGCCTGTTCGACTTCTGACTGCGCGTTCAGGCAGAACCGAGGATTGAGAGTGGACAGCCGTCTGTCAATCTGTGGCAGAAAGACGCACAACAGTCCTGGGATGCCAGGCTGGCGGAAGCAGACCCCTCTCTGCAAGGACGACCCGTTCTGTCAGGACAGCCAGTTCTGAACTGGCCGACAACGCTGCAGGTTTATTAAAGAGTTTTTGAGAGAAAAAAATGCATAAAAACTGTAAGTAATATTATATCTTTAAGCAGTGAAGTGTGAACCATAACAATCACAGTAGGCTGCTTCCGACGAAAATTATCCAGTGAATTTTTTACGTGTATGCTTCCAGGAATATGTCTAACCAAATCAATTATGAAATATATACAACTCCCTGTATTGATCCTTACTTTCAAATACACTTGTGCAAATATGATCACTCACCCATAAATCATATCACGGCCGGTTTCGTGGCAAAGCTCATACGATGTCTTGTTTTCCGTGGCCAATTGCGTTAGTAGGTATAAAAGGCTTGGTGACGTGTAATGACATAATGCTTTTCTAGTCATTAACTGTTCGGATTTCTTTCTGAGTCGTGACACTTCTATCTCCGTCAAGTGATCTGACATTTATGAAATTATCAGTCCTAATGATAGATGGGATCGTGCACTAATCTATGTCATACAATTGAAGTTTTCACGTGACGCGTAATAGTAAGTAGCACTTACGATAATTTAGTTCATTGCGAGTCGAGTTCGCGTTTCATAAAATGAGTAGATGTTTGGTAGCGTTCCGAAGTGTAAAATAATAGGATGGATGAATGCAATGAAATGATCATGTGATGGGTTGGAGGTGAATAGGAGTGATGTGCAGGCTTGACTGATGCGATGCAGGTGTGTGAAACGAATAACCATGAGATAAAAGGCATGAATAAACAATTTAACACACAAAACCTTCACAAATACAGAATACCTGCAATGACCCTGTAAACCAAGGTAGGCCAAGCGCCAGTCGTTCTTAAATGATAATTCCTGACTCAGGACAGACGCGCAATAAAATAAAGACTGAACCGTCGTGTTGTGCCTATAAATAACAAGCAAGAAGCCCTTACTAGTTAGTTCGATCTGACGTACGTGCAGACATAAAACTAATCCAGGCGTGCTTGAGTCATCCACGGAGTCTGCATACAAATATATGAAATAAGACCAGAATATCTTAGTGTCGATGAAGTCACGTTAGAGGCGTACTGGGCATTATGAAATTCAAACGCAGCTAACCCCAATTTACTTGAGCAAAGCAAAAAAAAACTCACTACATAACTCCAAAATTGAAATGCATTTTGGGTATGAATTATGTGAGCACCGACCATCATCGAATTCAAATTGAACTTCCGTGGAATGATAAGTAGCGCCCAGATTTGACAGAGGCCAACTCGGTGAGAATATAATTTATTGAATCATTTCTACCATTTACCGTACCATTTTTGAGGATACCAGTATTGTCACATAAGTCAATATTGTGCTTCATTTCCTATAACAGAACTATGCTAATTCGTTTTCTTTACTCCAGTATCGAATTACTAGGATCGTTAATCATTTAACCATTTACCAGCAGTCATGAAGTGTATATATTCAGTGCTATGTATATATTTTATGAATAACCCATATCATCTTTTCGACCGATTATTATTCATATTTTACCCCATCTTTACAATATGCTAGCGCATTTCGATTTTCCAACTCCATGTTCTGAGGATTTTTTTTAGCCCAATGTGTTGGCGGTTTTCCCCACCCCAAGTATTCGTGATCGCCCCATCCCATGTATCTCGTGCCAGGAATTCCTGATTCTTACCTCAAATAAGACGTGGGCGGTTGATCATTGATTATAATATTATAATTTATAATCTGTTGCATGAAATCAGAACCGGCGGCAAATTTTAAATTTAATTTTCGTTTACGTCAATCCAAATAGTGTTTTTGTCAATAAAGTTTTATGTGTAATCTTTGAAAAAAAAATAGAAAATCATGCCAGATGATGGAAATAAATAATTCAATAATAATAATAAAAATATTGATAATAATAATTATAATCAGTAAGCCAACGAAGACAACTAGACGCGCAATTAAGCAATCATTCCTCAAAAATGGTGTCCTAACTCAATTTTGGTTTCCAGGCACAGCGCGAAATCTTCTGTGCAGGTTGAAAACGACAGAATCTCGGAGGACTACCCCCAGGCATGAGCACAATACTGCGTGGTGTAGAGAAATAATAACCTCGAAGACGACTAGAAACCCGCGGCTAGCGAATCTGACATCGAGGAAGTCTAGAACCCCGCGGCTAACGAAAATGACATCGAGGAAGTCTAGAATCCCGCGACAAACAAAAAGGACATCGCGGACGTCAGGAACCCCGTTGTCAACAGAAGCAAAAAGGACTGACCTCGAAGACAACGTCACTATAAGAAGGGGAAGTGTTATAACACCCCATTTTTACGCTTATAATATGTAGTCATGGTGTGAGTTTCTCACGATGAGAGCGGCTGGATTAAAGCTAACATCCCCCGAAAATTGCTTCCTTCAGCAAACAGATGTGTGCCCTCGGATTTGGTTACTCGTCGAAGACCCGTCGTCCAATGGGAGGTCATTTGTGCCTGTCTGTTGTAACGAGATCAGCAGTTTTGGTGACCGGTATAAGGGTAGCAGCAGCTGGCTATGTAATTATTCTCTATTGCCTTCATAGCCCTGTATGTGTTACCATAATGGAGGAGGAGTCAGGGAGGTTTTCGGCGTGCCAATAAGAGATATGGAACCGTGGGGACACGGCCTTCAGGGGTTGACGAACGGTGGGGCTACTCCCTGATTGGACAATTCCCTTAAACACGTTTTATCGTAGCGCCTATCGCATTGTGGCAGTGAGTTGGGAAGTCAGGGGAACCTCTTGATAGACGAACAGTGTAGAGTTGCGCACTGTAGGGTAAACTTTTTATTCACAACGCACCGTCTCTTTTTGTTTATTTTTCTCGCTTACAATTATTAGCCTCCGCGTTCGTGCAATTGTAAACCCATGCAGATCTCATAACAGCTACACAATATCGATCATACACCTTGACTTGCAGCTGCTCTTAATATAGTATCACAATCATTATTCATGCTCTTTTGAGAAATACCCTGTTCACTTGTTACTGGTACATTATTCAAAATAATATGATACAAATATCTTGTCTTCATTACACCCTTGCTCCACCTTTAACGTATTTTAACAACCTTTATACTAAAGCTCACAACAACAGGATATACAAAAAAAATTAAATGTTACACATAAAAGACTCAAAACATATACATAATTGCAAATCAGCCATAGAATAGATACTTATGAGACAAAGAACTGCTAAGAGCAGCCTCACCTGACGAAAATTCCAGTGACGTACTGAACTTTTTGGCCAGAGGGTGAGTCCCTACTCTCACCACTCTAAAAATAATGAGTTAAAAATAATCATATTCCTACCAGCCACGAAAAAAATATATATAATGAACAAACAGTATATGAGCAAGCAGTCCATAGGAAAAAAACATACATTTTTGGGGGCCCAGTATCCCCCATGTATGCTCCAATACGAATAACAGTGTGGAACCATGTATGCTCCAATACATTTAACATAACCTCAAACCCTCCGCAAATACATTCGAAAGCTGGAGCCGAATGCCCCATCCACTACCACGCGAGCCACTCGTCCGTCCGCTGCGCTGGATATGTGACCACGGCCGCGGCCACCCCGCCGTGGCCGAGAGGTTAGCGTATCCGACTGCAGTGTCAGCCTCTGGTGCTGCATGTCTCGAGTTCGAGCCTCGGCAGGTAAACGGCGCGTCTTGTGGCGGGGATATTGGGCGCCTCCCCCCACTGTGTCTGCCTAACTTAGCCACCCTCCTAACTAGGGGGAAATGACTGTATGTTTATACATACA
>SDVV010032331.1:0-11439 GCA_016164225.1 Gammarus roeselii
ATTCTCCCTTTTCGCTGATTTGATTTGAGGGATGTGACATTGTAATCACCAATCACAATAATTTCCTCTGTATTCGGAGAGTCCATTTCATCGGGCAATACATCGAATCGGTTACGTGTGTTGGGTCGGAAGTGGTGAGATTGTGGCCCGACGTGCGTTGAATTGTCACAGCGTGGCTGCCTCCTACTAACTACAGTTGAGTACAGTGCCTCGCTATCTTTGACTGAGTTTTCTATCGGTTTAATACGATCGTTTATCTCAGCGTCTAGAGCCGAAAGTTAGGCCCTAACAGTTGGTTGCAGTCCTCTCTCAGACAGTAACGTTAGGTTCTTACAGCTGGTTGCAGTTTTCTCTCTCAGACAGTAACGTTAGGTTCTTACAGCTGGTTGCAGTCCTCTATCTCAAACAGTAACGTTAGGTTCTTACAGCTGGTTGCATGACCAAGTAAGCAGTTGACGAGAGTTAAAACAAGCCTCAAGAGATGCCGGTGTACTTCGTGAAATTTAAGACAGCTAAGATATCGTCAGCTGTTTTTTTATATACAGATACGCGGCCATTCTAGTCTGCAAAATTAAATCGTAGTGTCTGTCTCTATGTCGAACTTTTTCAGTAATAAAGACTAGAAAATTGGGACGGTCAGGTCGGTATTGGAGGAAAACTCTACCTCAAAATACTATTGTTGTATCACAAATATACCGAGATAGAACTTTGGGTCTTTCATGCTATTACAAAAATAAATGGTCAGAGGAGATAATTGCTGCGAATGAGTGAATGAAAGCGGCCGGCTTATAAGATATACTTTATTCCACATTATACAAAAAAAATTCTTCGAGCATGTGCTGTTGAGCCTCTTTTCATAGTGAAGGTTGTAATTTATTGACGAGCTGATAACGCGTTTCCTAGCCTTTCACTTCCCTGAACAGATCGTGTAAAATTTTTCACGTTTGTCCGTCCGTCCGTCTGTCCGTCACGGTCTGTATTGACTATTGTGACTATAATAATAGTCATCAGAGGTGAACCCAATTTGCGGGGGCATGTTTAAGTTGTTAATCAACACATTCTAACAAGCGTTTGGGCCCAAAACGTTTCATGATTACCGCTGAACAAACGTTTGCCCTCGGATAGGGAACTATAGTCTATAACATAGTTGTTGACACCTTTGCTCGTTTTAACAATAAAAAGCTGAATGAATGACAATTTAAACAAATTTTTCACTACAAACCTTCCCCGAGAGAGAATAGTTTGCTGAGCCTCCGATAAAAAAGGCATCCATCTGAACACTTTTTTTCGAATTTCTCCTTGAATATTCGTGTATCATGAATACATGATACACGAATAAGTTGTCAGTGATCCCCCCCATCCAGTATTCGAGCTGTTTCACTATGACAACACTGTCATTAAGGTAATTCAATTCAACCAAATTTGAAGATATGTCTGAAATTACAATTGCGAAGAATCAAAATGAGATGCGCAGGACATCATTTTTTACAATTTGATGTATTGCTTGGCGAACCCAGTCACGGGTTTGAATACCCACTGCAGCGCCTTGATCGTCGATCGTTCCTTCCCTGCACGTATCAACGCGATTTATATTTGTTGATGTCCGTACGTCCAGTAATAAACAAAAACGCCGTGTGCATCCATTTTTGATAATGTTTAAAAGACTTTCGCTGACAGAAACCAATACAAACTGTTTTTAGCCCGACCAAATTGATGCGGCATTTTTGGATTACATGCTCATTTGAGCAAAATAGGCGTCAACGGAGACGATTTGTGCACTCTTTCTCATAGTGTTCACGAGTAACGCTTTTTAGATGCTAATAACAACAGCTCTATGAGGAAGTAGTTCCATTTGACGAGGTCTTCCTTGACGAGGTCTTGTTTCACGCGACTAATTCCACGCATTTCCCCTCGTCCGTTGCTCAGGTGAGCCCTCGACGCTGGAGTTCCGTCGGTGTGCTGGATTAGGCAGCGTTATAGGTGGCGGTGACACCAACATCGCTACTTTGCAAGTAATTTGCGTTTCGTCGAACATCGTCAAAATTAGTAGGTTATTTGTGTACATTTTTTACCCTATCAACAATAACCATATTTCTAAATTTGCTAAGCCATCTGGGAAGATTGCTTTGTCAAGTTTGATCGTATTCCATGCATACGTTTTAAGAACAGACTTTTTCATCAAACTAAACGTTGTGTTGAATACTTGTTTCAGACGTCAAACAATTTATTTTTTGATGTTATCAATTTCTTTCTTAAAATGTTTCCGAGATAAAAGATTCATTCATCTTTCTTCTTAGACCGAATGTTCACACGAATGATATTTATGCTCGTAATGGAGTCTCTTGTGCTGTTTCCAGGATCACCGCAGCAATGTCGTCTGTGTTGACGCCCCCGTGTGCGCCAGCGTGGGGTTGGCTGCTGCTCACAGCAACCCTGGCTCTCAACAGCCGTTGTCTGGAGGCTGTTGGTGAGTGCCGGCTGTTACGAGTGATTTTGCTGCTGTTATAACCTGTCGTATATTGGTACAGATTCTAGTCTTCGACTAGACGCCGTGGTGCGAGGAGTCAAGAAGTGATCGCTCCTGAAAAATGCCTGGCCTGGCCTGTGATACCAGCAAACACATGGCAAGTGGGGCACATGAGATCGGTGGCACAGCGAAGGAAGGGGAGGATGTTGGAGGACCAACCGACAGCTGTAGTGTAGCAGGTATGGCAGACCCCCGCCCACATGGGAGAGCTAAGTGGAACAATATAGTCCCGATAACTCTAACTAACCCGGGAAATGTTCTCGTCATCGTGAGTACTGTTATGTGGTGGGTTGCCAGCCACTTGTACATGAACGATTTCACGACCATCACGGAGCCGTAGATCAACTCCTTCGACGCAGACGAGATCAAGGCAGCTCTAAAAACCCTGCAAGAAATTGCGAAAGGGATTCTGACGGGCAACTCTGATGATATTGAGGCAATCGTAGGCAACCCGAGAAAACCGGATAAGCTGCTCAACAAATTAAATGCAGTAATGCACAAGTGTAGCCTCTCCAAACAGCAGCAATTATAACAGTAACGGTTAAAACAGCTCTAACAATAATAACAGCACCAGCAACCTCATCCTAAACTATAGCATCAGCTATAACAACAGCCGAAACAACAGTAACCTCCCTACCTGGAGCTGATGTGAGTAGACTGATCAACCAGGAGGTCAGCAGAGCAGCCAGTGAGGAGGTCAGCAAGGAGGACAGCCAGGAGGTCAGTTAAGAAATCACCAAGGAGAAGTGTTCCAGCTGCCTGACAATGGAACAACGCATGGAGAAACTAGAAAGAATAGTTGAACAGGCAATACTGAAGAGACAAGACGAATCTGAGCTAGAGAAGAAGCACAGACTGAACCGCAACAAAAGATTATACAAGAAGAAGTCTCGCCAATTAGAGAAGATATGAAAGTTGTCAAGGAAACCGTGGCCCACTTGGAAGCAGTAGCCTCGACTGCTTACAGGAGCGCAGTAATACCTAACGCACGAGCTACGAAAGAACAGCCAGGGATGACTTTAAACACAACAGGATCATCTGAATTGTCATTCAACACATCAACCATCGCTACAACAACCAAATCTACGGAACCCGTCATCACTCATCCTCCCCTACCGAATTCTCTAGAGCAACAACTCCACACCCCCTATCCCCAAAAGCCAATGCCTCAACCGGCTGATGTAATTTCCGAGCTGCTAGACGTGGAGGCAGAATTCAGCAGAACGGAAGATACGATAAAGGCGTCCTGTACGAAACAAGAAGCGGGTAAACAAGGAATTAAGAATGGTCCGTCTGGCTCGCACAAACAACTGACACTCAAATTATCTGCTGCTAATTGCGAAGATAAGGGAAGTGACCTGGAAGACGGCCAGTTTCAGAAGGTAGATAGAAGTAGGTAAAGAACAAAGCTTCTAATTGGAACTGGACGTAAGACTACTGTTGGGCCTTCCGAACACAAACGAGCAGCATTTATGTCTTTATCTACGGCGACATCACCGATCAGCAGATATTGAGTGAGGTACGTCGGCAAACTGAAGATGACGGATACACGGTAGAAAAGTGGAAATGGTTCGGAAAATGTTCCGCTTTTAAAGTTAGTGCAAGCTATCTGCAAATTATGCGGCTGAAATCTTCGAACGTCTAGCCAGCAGGTGCACAAGTGTGAAACTTCTACGAGAACAAGAAGAATGGCGAGTCCTCGGATAAAAGTTAGTCAATGTGTACTTCCTACCTTGCTCTCTGAAATGCAAACTCTCTTCGATAAACTTCGCTTGATCAGTTTTAACTGTAATGGATTTGATAGTGCAGAAAGTGTTGGAAAAATTTATGTGCAAATAATGATATATGTGCGTTACAAGAGACATGGCTGTACAAAAATGATCTCTCTAATAGTCTATCTATAGACGGCGGTTTACATTCTTTTTTCATTTCGTCAAAAAATTCAGAGGAAGGTATGCTCAAAGGACGTCCGTATGGTGGGTTGACCTTCTTATGGTCGGATAGAGTTAGTCCGTATGTAAGAATAAAAGAGTACAATGACGATATGATGCTTGGGTTATCTTCGCAAGTAGACGGAATACCAATTTTATTCATTCACCTTATGCCGCTCATCATAATGAAGAGCTGGTCTTAGCATATAATGGGAAATTAGAGACCGTATTAAGGGGATCAAATTACGACAATGTTTGTTTATGGGGGACTTTAACTGCCACCCAGGCAGCAGAACATTTAGCGAATGGCAGATACTTCTGGTGGACAGTGAACTAGACTTGGTAAATGTTGCACTGCTGCCACTGGACACGCATACTCATGTTAATCACAACGGGAGATCAGTTAAATGGCTCTATCCCTTTCCTCTTAACCCAGCAATTGCAGACAATGTCCCGCGGGTTGATGTAAGAGAATATACGCTTTTGTCAGATCACTTGCCGCTTCATGCAGAGCTGTTACTTCGTGAGCTCCCTATAATGTCAGGAGTGGATGCAACCCCTCAATCTACAAACTCGCAGTTCAATGACAATGCAAAAAAAAAAAATCCGCCTAATTCTCATCGATAAGCTAGCTGTTCTGCCACCAGAGTTGATTGAAATACATGCAAATGCTGATCTGGATAAATTAGACGAGCTCTATGGGTGTATATGCAATGCAATTCTGGTGTCTGCGAGAGAAGCGTTTGAAATAAAAACCGCGTGGAATGCACCGAGCTCCGGGCTGGACCAGGCATGTGGCTGTCTTGCGTGACGCCAGCGTTGCGGCCTATGTGCAATGGCGAAATGCTGGGAAACCGCAAAATAGCCCCATGCATTGTGAGATTTAAAAAAAGAACGAATAACGCCTGCAAATACGCACTTCGCTTCTGTAAGAAACATAAGGACAAATTACATGCAACTGTTTTGTATGAGAAAATGATTAATGGGCGGATGATCGATTGCTGGAATGAGGTGAAAAATCTGAAACCGAAAGACAGCTCTGTTTTACCATGTGGGAATGGTATAACAGGGGAGGGAAATATTGCCAAGATGTGACGCGACCACTTCGATGGTATCATGACCAGTGTCAACAATGATGACGACTCGAATATTGTTGATGAGGCGCCTAACCAGGGAAATAATAATAATAATAATAATAATGATGAAATCAATATGTGGGAGCTTAGATCAGCGGTTAAGAGATTAAAAAATGGAAAAGCTATAGGGATGGATGGTATACCAGCAGAAGTCCTTAAGTATGGTCCTTTTCAATTTCTGCATGTCATGTCTATTTTCTTCACCTGCTGTCTTAAGTCTAACTACCCATCAAAGCTACTTATGGATGTAGTTGTAAAATCTATTATTAAAACAGACAAAATGTGCGACTGATGTAGGCAATTACAGACCAATATCAGTTGCTACTGCCGCATCGAAGCTACTAGAAATTGTGATTCAGAACAGACTTGGCGAATTCGTCCAAACAACATCAAACCAATTTGGCTTTAAGCTTCACCGTGGAACGAAAATTGCTATTTTTATATTAAAACAAACTATTAATTTCATTATCAGTAGAGGCTCGCCAGTGAATATGCGTTTTCTAAATGGCAAAAAAGCCATCGACCGCGTTGATCATTGGGAACTGTTCAAGATACTAATTGAAAGGGGGGCGCCTGTGCACATCATAAGACCACTAAAATACTGGTACGAACAACAACAATGTGCGGAACGATGGGGAAACTCAACATCAAATCCGTTCCGAACAACCAATGGAATAAGGCAGGGAGGCCTTCTTTCTCACCTTTTGTTCAATGTGTATGTAGAAAGCCTACACGAGCGTCTAGCTCTTAGCCGTGTTGGGTGTCATATTGGCGACTGCTGTATTAACGCAATTAGCTATGCCGACGATATGGTCCTACTGGCCCCTCATGTGGATGCTCTTCAAATTATGCTAAATATATGCGAGGCGGAGGCCACAACACTAGACATTGAGTACAATCCTAGCTAATTTATATGCTAGTAAAACCGCACACCATGCAAAGGTTCCAATTCCGAACGAATAATGTGTTAAATGGTGCTGAGTTGGATTATGTAGACAGTTTCCCCTTAATAGCAAACGACTGGTGTGACAATGCGGTTATCTCTAAGCAACTCCGGAAATTAAAAGAGGTTGGCAATCAGTTCGTAAGGAAATTCAACTTCTGCACGAAAGAAGTAGAACTACAGCTCTTTAGAACCTATTGCTACTCTGTCTACTGCAACTCACTGTGGTGTAAATTTACGAGAGTCAGTATCAGTAAACTAAGAGTAGCATACAATAATATTTTGCGGAGGTTGGTTGGTGGATGTACCTAGAAGAACGAGTGCTAGCTTTGTTTTTGTATCATATGATGTTGACTGTCCTAAGGTACAAGCTAGAAAAAGTGCCTATAGCCTCCAGGAGCGAATTATTAAATCTAATAATCCCTTCCTGGGGCCTTATGTAATAGCGAGGGATACGAGTTATCTCCAATAATAGAGAGGTGGGACAGAATCCTGCTGGTGCAGGAAGATCCCGATATCAACAAATAATTTTCGACATCTGTCCGCCTTTCCATGTTGTGGGCCCATTGTACGTACGTGAATGGCAGGCTGGGATACGTCCCTGATAAGTGGCTGACAGGTGGCTATGTGCTTTCCTCCTCAAAAAGTGAGCTTTAGTATATACAGGCATGTGGGAGAGGGACATACTAATGTATCCAGTCGCGCTTGTCGCCAACTCAACTTAGGAATCTATGTCGCGTATTATCCAGCCCTACTCTGTCTTGTCTCCATGTATGTTCTTTTTGGTGCGTAATTTGAATGTATTGGTAGGAACGCTGTCAAACTTGTTCCTGTGTAATCATTATTGTACCATCGAGTGCTTCAGTTAAGTCTATTATTATCATTATTATTATCAAATGAAGCAAATGAGCGGTTGCTATTGTTAAACGTTCGACGGTGTATAGCTATATTGATAACCGAGCAGTGCTGTTATTGGTGTTGCAGCTATAGCTGTTTCTTTAATTGTTGTTGTTATTGCTGTTGCTGTTATCGTTGTTACTGTTGATGTTATTGTTGTTGTTTTTATTGTTCTTGATTTTGTTGTACCTGTTGTTACTGTTGTTTTGGCTGTTGTTATAGCTGTTGCTGTAGTTTAGGATGAGGTTACTGGTGTTGTTATTATTGTTAGACCTGTTATAACCGTTACTGTTATAATTGCTGCTGCTATTAATGTTGCTGTTATTGATATTGCTGTTATTGATTTTGTTGTTATTGTTGTTGTTGCTGTTGCTGTTATCACTGGCGCTCTTATTGCTGTTGCTGTTGTTGCAGCTGCTGTTTATGCTGTTGCTGTTATTGCAGTTGTTGTTTATGCTGTTGTTGTAATTGTTGTTGGTGTTATTCATGTTGCTGTTGGTGTTGTTGTCGTTATTGGTGTTACTGATATTGCTGTTGCTGTTACTGCTGTTGTTGTTATTGCTGCTACTGTTATTGCTGGCGATGCTATTTCAGCTACTACTGCCGCTTACGTTACCTATGTCGTTGTCGTTGCCGCTCCTGTTGTGTAGTTGTTACCGTTTGCACCTGCCGATGCCGCTACCGCTGTCGTTGCTGCTGTCGCTGCCGTTGCCGTTTCCGCTGAAGCTGACGCTGATGCTGATGATGCCGTTGCTGTTGCTGTTGCCGTTTTTGTTGCGATGCCGTTGCGATGCCTTTGCCGTTGCCGTTGCCGTTGCCACTGTCTACCCTTCCTGTTCTATACTGTTTCTTGCATGGTAACCTCAAATCATGCATTAAAATACTAAATACATTATAAATGGAACAGTAATCATAAAAATAGAGCTTCGTCCATCATTGTCCAATTGTTTTGCGCAATGTTGCCAGATTGATTGAATAAAAGAAATGAAGGAAATTTATTGAAATGTGTCATCAACGAAACAGTGGCGGTCGTGGAAGAAGGTTTTCTAAGTGTTTATTGGTGTTGAAAGTAATAACTCATGACTGCCACAACTCGTTACTGACATATAATGATGTAGTGCTGGATTACTGCGCTTAATTTGTTGTGAATCAGAAAGTATAAGTAGATCAGATAATCCAATGCAAGCTTGTAATTTGTATGCTAATTTATGGTGTGTGTTTCCGTCTCAACAAGGCATCGCTGCGTTCCAAGAGCACACGAGCATGAGCAATGAGACGTTCCTGCGCTACAAGGGCACCGTCCCAAACATGACGGCGCTGACGGTGTGCCTCAGGCTGAGGATGCTGCAGACCAGGCGGCCCTCCACCCTCGTCTCCTACGCTGTGCCGGAATACGACAATGAGATATACATCAGTGAGTGGGGCTCAGCACTGGGGAAAAGGGATGAACACGGCCTCTAGCATCACTGTTAATGTAGAGAGTTAACTCATCAGTGAGTGGGGCTCAGCACTGAGGAAAGGGGAACAACACGGCCTCTAGCATGACTGTTAATGTAGAGAGGGTAACTCATCAGTGAGTGGGGCTCAGCACTGGGGAAAGGGGATGAACACGGCCTCTAGCATCACTGTTAATGTAGAGAGGGTAACTCATCAGTGAGTGGGGCTCAGTACTGGGAAAGGGGATCAACACGGCCTCTAGCATCACTGTTAATGAAGCGAGGGGGAGCTGGGAATCTGGATTCCTGCATGGGCGAAGTTGCGGCATACACACGACACAGCTCCTTGTGTCCCAAGGTACCGTAGGGGTAAGTAGGTCTGTAGACATCCTAATGAAGTTGGGGTAAACCTGGCACCTAGCTACCCTAGTGGACGTCAGCTATGGAGGTACTGTCGAAGAATGCTGCGGGTAGAAGAGCTTGTTTATGGTGGTGGTTGATGCCAGGTAGGCTGCCCACATAGGCTGAAATCGCCTCAAGAAATAAATACCTTGCAAGTAGATAAAAATGAAACTAATAACAAATGATTTATTATTTTTATTTCGAACAATTTTACCGTATTATACTTCAAGGATTCAGTGAAATAAATAAAAAGTTCCATCATTGTTATGGGCTGGTGCTGGGTGTGATTGGTTCCACTTTGGAAGGGTAACCTATGCCGCCACCAGGTGAGCCTGCTTCAATTGACGGACGAACTCAGAATAAATGCTTTGCTAAGAGCCTGCAGGTCTTTGTATACTTCATATACAAAGACCCTATGACAAACCGCTTAGGAATGGTAAAGGAAGGATGGGAGCTGAAACAGTTTCTGTTAAATTGATAGCATTTGATAGATGTATGTGGAATGGAAGCAGCTAAAAAACTCACATGTTTTGACAGGGTTTGCTTTGAACCCACACCTTTCTTTGTTCTTCTGACTGCGATGGCAAGATCATAAGCTGCATCATGCATTGTTAAAGCAAGCTAAGGGGATGACATCGGGTGTCGCCACTTGTTGAGCTCCTTCTATTACCTTCTCTAGCTTGCTGGCTTTTTCAAGTTTCAAACCACTTCTGTTGACTGGCTCCAAAGCTTGAGTTAGAGTCGTCAGCGATTGTGTAGCACGATCATATATGATTGTATTTAAAACTATTCTGTCTCCCGCGTATAATATTCGTATTCGTTGAGCTCCTCGAGCAGTGTTGTTTTGTAAAGGACGATGCTTAATCATTGTGATTGATGGTTCTTATTTTTTATACTAGCTCCATTGCGGCCGTCAACTTTAATACTTCTTCTTGTGACTGACTTCAAATATCGAAAGGTGCACATTTTCCGAGATGGATTTGTTTAATATCCATGATACCGATTTGTTAAATAGGTTTCTGCCGGGTTAAAACCATGACCATTTAATAAGTGGTGCTCGTAATGGACAGGGTCGGGCTTTCCTCTTTTGAATCGATAACTAAAATCGAATGATGGCTCCCCCTGGTCAGCTGTCCATGCGCTGTCTATGTCTAGCTGTCTAGCTGTCCATGCGCTGTCTATGTTTAGCTGTCCATGCGCAACATTTTCTGAAAGGAAAATAGAGTCAAACTTAATTCATGAAAAGCTCATCTTAATTTTGACCACGAATACCGTGTCAGATAATTGCACTTACGACCAGCTTCACACACGACTGAAAGATGGCTCCAACGTTCACTTTTGACTCCTCCTTTACAGTATTCCTAAGGGAGCAAATACAATCACTCCTCCCGTAGCTGCGAGAGGCGGTGAATATGTTAAAACAAAGAGATAGAAGTGGAGATTCATGTCTTAGTTATGGCGGGTGTTACCGGGTGCAAAGCTAGAGTTCTGTGTTGATATAGGCTGGTGCTTCTGTTTTAGCTGTAACATTTTACTAACGGTTTTTGACGACTTTTTTCACATGATTATTTCAGATTATTTGTTCTTCGAGTTAGTTTTTGTACATAGGTTTCAGGTATTGGTAAGTTTTTTTACGCATTTGTGTATGTGGGTGTGGGTAGGTGTGTTTGTTGGTGTGTATGTATTTGTGTGTGTGTATGTAAGTAGGTTTGTATATTCTACTATATCGGTTTTGGCTTGATTGCATGTTCACTGCAGTCATTTGGATTAGTATGCTTATGTTAGGATGGCACGTTCAGTGCATTAGATGAATTAAGCAGCAGGGTAATAGTCGATATATATTCCCTGTTATACAGATTATTGAAGAAACATCGACATAGTGTTCATATACGCCATTATTTTTTACTCGTGTTTATGTTCAACGCTCAATTGAATGATTTCCGAGTATACAACTTCAACTTGCTTACACACATATACACTTTTGTATACGTATACGATGCCGATATCAGCATCTGTGGAAGCACCATGAACACACATATATACTTATGTATTCGTATACGGTGTCGGTGCCGGCACCTGTAGCGGCACCATGTACATACATATATCTTATGTACGCTGCCGGTGCCCAAACCATCTATACACACGCACATTCATATATATACATATA